>CAUYLG010028078.1:0-39762 GCA_963573385.1 Cacajao melanocephalus
CTCCATTGTCTCAGCCCAAAATCTCCTGAAACTGATAAGCCACTTCAGCAAAGTCTCAGGATACAAAATCCATGGCAGAAATCACAAGCATTTCTATAGACCAAAAACAGAGAGCCAAATCAAAAGTGAACTCCCGTGAACAATAAATCTTAAGCAAAATATTAAGCAAAATAACATTTCATTATTGTCTGTAAATTAAATCAGAATTGAAATTGCAATTTCAATTCTGAGTAGCTAGTCTCATCGACTTAGGGAGAAATTCAACCTCAGTTATTTCTAGGCTTTCTCCAAGCTTCAGGTTTGTGCTGAGGTCATGGGTTTTACTCTGTGTCTAAGCATTAGGACATTGATCACTAGAGGTATCTGTCCACACTGGTAAGAGCTGAATTTTGCTGCAGCCATGTAATATCATCAGATTCACTGGTGTGCCATTTCCATGCCATGCTTTGTGCTTCAAGAGGATCTTGAACAAGGCTGAGAACCCAAGCTTGGCAGCTAACTTTTGAGTGCTTCCAGGGAAGAAGTAAAAGTCCCTTCTGTTCAAGGACAGGCAGACCTGTCTCTTACCCCCAACCTGGATAGAGCTCTTTTTCTCTTTTGAAACCTTCTGTCTCTCTTGGTTTCACACAGGGATACCAATTTCCTCTCTCTTCAAATTCTATTATCCTCAGTGGGCAAACAGAAGCCAGAAAATCCTGCCAAAAACCTTTCATGTGGTAAGGAAGTAGGGAAATTGCTATGTGCTTGAATGAAGGACAGAGGAGGTGGAAAATTCAAGAAGAAAAATTAACAACTCATAAATTCAATTAATATTTTTAAAAACTATCTTTCAGATATCTTCCTTCTGCTTAGGAATATCAATATTTATGGATCTCATCCCTTCAAACTAGGTGGTCTAGCTCTCCTACACTCCAATTTCTTCCCTCAACATACTAGCTTAGGTATATTTCTGTCCTTTCTACCTACTTGCTTTTGGCCCAACAAAGATAACATTCTGCTTCAATAAAGTAGGTAACTGCCTAAGTAACACGAGTTAAGGGATACTAGAAAGAATCATCTCCATTCAAAGACGCTTGTTTCTCTGTTATGAGGTGACTTTGTTGCTACTGCTAGAAAACTGATGCTTTGGATTAAGGCATAGCTACAGGGTACATAAAAATCATCCATGGATTCAACTACTCGTATATATGTATGTATGTCAGGCACTGTGCTAGGCACAAGATATACCACAGCAAATAAGCATACATGGTTCTCCCTCTCTCGGAGCTTATAGTTTATTCATGAAGAGAGATATGTGAGTACTTATTTCTGAAATTATTAATAAATTACAATTATAAGTGTCATAAAAAAGAAGTAAAAGTGGGCATGAGAATATGTAACAGGGGAACTTTCTTGAGAAAGCAGCATTTAGTCTAAAATCTAAAAGTGCACGGAAAGGAAGAAAAGAGAGTTTTAAAGCAGGGAAAACAGCACGTCTGGAGGTCTTGGAAGAAGCAGAATATTGTTTAAAATTTTTTAAACAAAAAAACTAAAACAAGAAGACCCAGATGGCTGAAACCTAGAGACAGAGGAAAATGACTTAAGGTGAGGTGAAAAGGTGACCCAGGAGCTAGAATACACAGGGCTGCATAAACCATAACAAAGGTTTTGGTCTTGATCCAATCCCCAACCCCCAAATGTCTTAAGCAGAGGAATACATGATCAAATTTCTATTTAACAATTCTGGCTGCTGTGCAGAGGAAGGCAAAAACTAAATATGTAAAACATTATGCCATTATCAGCTATTAGCATCCTAGTCTCTTAAATTCTTTCCAACTAGCTGTTGATACGAGAGTGTGTCATGAAAACCCTCAGACAGGTCCCTCACAGATCCACATCCTCACTGAACTGTAGCATTCATTATCACCGCACCCTCCTGTTCTCATACTCTTTTACTTAAAAAAGTCTCTATCTGGCATGTCAGTTCCATCACCAGGATCCCCATTTTAATTACCTGGAGGTCTATAATTCCTCACATCTTGGAGATTTAAGCATCATCTCACTGTTAACATTCACACCTTGTGACTGTGGACTGGAGTAGTCCTACCCTTGAACTCCACTCTAGGGAATAGAGCTTCCTTACCTGACAACAGGTTCACCTGATAATGCATCTTCTAATACTTCTGGTATTAGGGAGCGTATTAACACTCCCCAAACTCTACTTTTTGTCACCCTTACTGACGTCCACCCTAATTCAAGCTACTATCATTTCTCACCTCAACATTCTATTAATGCATCTTCCCTTTTGAAGTCTTCCTCCGAGGCTTTGGTCCACACTGAGGTAAGAAAGATCTTTCTAGACCAAAAATTTTGCCTTGTCATTTCCTCACTTAAAACTCTTTCATGGTCTCACATTTTTTAATAGACAAATGGCAAACTCCTCATATATCATACAAGGCCCTTCCTAACTAAACTCCATTCACTTTTTTTTTTTTGAGACAGGGTCTTATTCTGTCACCCAGGCTATAGTGCAGTGGTGTGATCATGGCTCACTGCAGCTTGAAACTACTGGGCTCTAGTGATCCTTTCATGTCAGCCTCCCAGAGTAGCTGAGACTACAGGTATGAGCCACTGTGCCTGACCCCCACTCGCCTTTTCGTTCCTGTCTCTCATACTCTTCCCTTATACTTTATGCTCCAGTCATTTATCTAAGGACCTGATTAGATGCTGCACCAGCTGTGGTGCTCACCTTTTTTGGAGCACATTAGAAATATCAGCCTTGCTAACTTGGCTCTCCAACCCCTCATTTTCTGTTTGTTTTTTTTTGTTTTGTTTTTTGAGAGGGAGTCTCACTCTGTCACCCAGCTGGAGTGCAATGGCATGATCTCAGCTCATTGCAACCTCTGCCTCCTGGGTACAAACAATTCTCCTGCCTCAGCCTCCGAGTAGCTGGGATTACAGGCACCCGCCACCACACCCGGCTAATTTTTGTATTTTTAGTAGAGACAGGGTTTCACCATGTTGGCCAGGCTGGTCTCAAACTCCTGACCACGTGATCTACCTGCCTCAGCCTCCCAAAGTGCTGGGATTAAACAAGTGCACGCCCGGCCCAACTCATTTAATGCAAAATGTACACTGATGTTGCTCCTGGAACAGGAGTCAGCATTATCAAATGTAAATAAAAATATTCTCCCAACTTCTACACATATTGATTTCTTAAGTATTTCTGCAAAATACATTTAGAGTAACAGCGGAAATCTGGCAGCAAGCTAAATTTCTAAACTCAAATAATATGTGGCATAGTGCTATTTATCAGGGATGAGTCATTTATTTTATTATCTAAATTTTGCATTTTTAGTACACCTCCCAAGAAGTTCTCCAGTTCAAAACACACATAAACTGAAGAAAGAGAAGAAAATGGGGAATGTTTTGCTAAATAATTCCACAAAATCGACTCTGCTTTGACCCAGCTGAAGTGAATTACTAGGTGAATGTGTTTTGCATATAATTTTTCTTAATAGAAAAATCAATTTCTCCCTGGCCCCAAGAAATAAATATTGAATAGTTTTTTAAATATCCTTTTTAAGGGGTGACAAAATGTTAGCTTGCCTTGCGGGCCCTCATTCTCAGCATGCTCATGCAAGCCCCTGTGCTTTTTCATACATATTTTCCTCTCCATGAAACAAGATACACTTCCCTCTTGCTATTGCCTATTCAGCTTAAATAACACTCCTTTAAGGAGACCTTCCATCACTCATATATCAGGTAGGTTCTCTATACTCTTCTATCTTTCTATACTTCTACTATCATTTTATTGTATATCTGTTCTATTCGTTATATATTTACTCTATTTTATTGTGTATCTGTTCTACTTGATTGTATATTTACTCTGTTTTGTTCTTTCTTCTAGACTTTAAGCTTCTCCAGCAGGAAATTCTGCCTCAGTTTGTTTATATGTCCCAGGCACCTAGACTGGTGGCTGGAACATGGAAGTTCCATAAAAATATTTGATGAATAAAAATGAATCAATGAATGAATAAATTCATGAGTAAAAAGTACTCCATGTTGGAGCTCTCTGACTCTTTGCTTGAACTGCCCCCTCTTGTTTATCACCATGGCCACCTATTACCATATTATGCTTGAAACACGTCTGTGAACTGAATTAATGCCAGATCCCATTACAGCTGCTGTCACACATTCCCAGGCACATGACAGTTGTAAACAATGAGATAGAAAAAGTAAATGCTAAGGCAATAGACACCATGAATTAATTTTCCCCTTTATAATTTTGTTTATGGCTAAACCTCCCCACATTTCTCTCCCATGTTCACAAGGAGCCCTTAAGGCATTGGCAAAACAATTCAATTAATGGAGCCTTAGATTTGCAACTCCCCAAGGGCTATAGTTGGCACGGCTCCAGTGAATTCAAGGCCACAGATAATGTCAAGCTAAGTCAGGTGCCTGGGAAATTACTGGTATACTGTAAAATAAGGGAAGTTTTCTCTTGGCTGACACAATCGCTCCAGAGTTGCAACAAGTGTTTACTATATGGCAAGTATTGTATTGTCTCCTACAAACACTATTTAATTTAATAAACACAAAAATCTTAAAGGTAGGTGCAACTATTATATACCCATTCTACATACAAGAAAAGTGATGCCCAGGGAAGTTTAATAAATTGTCTCAAGTCATCTGGTTAGGGAATGGCAGAGCCAGAAACCCAAATAGATCTAATACCACAATATGATGCTTTTTAAGACAGTGTGTGTCCTTTTCCCAAAAATATCAACTTTTAGAAGAAATTCAAGCTAGTTTCAAAAATGAAAACAAGTTAATAAGAAACAAAATTAATCTTTCAGTTCATGATGCTATAGTTCTTCATTTTGGGTTCTTTTCAAATAGCTGTTGTATGCTGTACTTTTGTGCTAAAACAAAAAATGTCGCATTCTATTTACATTTAAATTAATTAAGAATTATTAAGAAGCATTAGGAAAATCTAAGCAAATGACTTTGAATGCATTCTATAAAATACATGAAACCCAATAACCAAAAGATCTTGTCACGATTTTGGAAAGAAATACACACAAAATATGCCCAACTTATTATCACTCATAATAGTTTTCTTAAGGCATTTGTAATATTATAGTTATGCATAAACAGTCTATTAATTACGGAAGATTTCCAGGGGAAAGAGGTTGGCACATTGGTTAAAGGGAAAAATAAGTTTAGAAGATGCTGGAAATAATACTGACTAGCAGAAAGAATTATCACGTTGGGAGGGGGAAAGAAAGAAGACAGTGACTCAAAGAAAATGAACTGTGGTTGCCCTTCCTTCTGAAGACCTTGGAGAAGGATGTGGGGGCACATACGTTTTGGAAGAAGTAAGCATAAACATGTTCTATGTTGACATAATAACCTGCCACAGGAAACAAAGCCAGTGAAGGTGGTGTTGACAAAGCTAACATTTCTTGAGCACATGTATATGCCAGAGCCTATGCTAGATTCTGTGCACAGCTCTTTCGAAAAAGAAGAATTCAAAATAAATAAAATACACAGTATTGAAGATTAAACTACTGTCATTTTAATAAGGGGGAAAACATTATTAAAAATCATTTAGAACTTTGCAACCAAAAAAACAAGTAAATTGTGTGAACTGACTAGACTTCCAACAGTCACACAGTATCATGAGAAACTGGAAAAAGTGTATACCTTTGCTCTGACATCAAGGGCTACATAATTTATGAAGGAGTTAAATGTGACAAGTGAGCATAAAATATAGTAATAGTTCAGAGAAAGGAAACATTTATGTAGCTTTTTTGTGGTAAAATGAGACAGGCAGCATTTGATCTGTACCTTAAAAGAAGTCGTAGAATTAGATGAATTTCTCTAGACCAAAGGCATAACAGGAGCAAAGTAACACCAGGTGAACTTGAATGTGACTTATTCAAGACTGTAAGATTTGCCTGATTGGAATTAAGTACATGTTCTGGAGAAAAGTGGGTAAGAATAGACCTGCAAATTGGAACGAGATTATGGCAAGCCTTAAAACATTTTATTGAATTGAAATATAAAGTACTTGAAGACCAGTTGATCTTTGCAGTCTCTGTCACTCCGCCTATCACACCAAAATCCAATGTGTAACTGCCCACCCAGACACTGACTTAGTAGCTTTCTACCGACGTTCATTCCTAGTTCCCAATAGCTTCATGTAAATTGCTGTTTAACAACCCCAACTAGGATTTCAAACAGGTACAGAGGAATTCCACATCTGCTATGTGGGGGAAAAAATGTTGCTCTAAAGGAAGTTCCTTTTCCTAAGAACAGCATCCCACTGCATGCTATCAAGCCCTTCAATGCAAAGCAGAAGTTTCCCTGGCCCTCAGTTCCCGATTCCTAGGGGAAGGCATGGGCTCCACTTTGTGCAGAGAGCACAGATGGTTAACATGAACAGTGGCTTTCATCAGCCTGCAATGTAAGATGTAACCTGGTAAGCACAGCTCACTCATAAATCTAGCCCATGGCTGTCATAATCTCCTCAGAGAGTCTCTGTAAATAGAGTGTTCTGTACAGGCAAAGCAGTTTTCTTATTCACATTTAGTAGGGGGTGGAGGGCACCTTCGTCCAAAGGCAAAATAATGTGAATATGAAAGGCTGGAGTCCAGTATAACTCGGCACCCTTCCTGCCAACACAGCAAGCTGCCTCTGTCAAATGTTCTGTCTTATGTCAACAGTAGTAATTATGTGGGAAAAGGTGCTCCTTGTAGCTACTCTGGGTGGCTGTAGTAAAAGATACTGAAAACATGAGCACTGTTAGGCAGTGAATTTGTCACGCTAAGTAGGACAGTGCCTAATGGTGATAAGAAAATGAAGCAAACAGCTGACATTAAATCTCTTTTATGACATTCTCATAGAAATTGTAGGAACACCTATATAATCCCTAACCTCAGGAAGGAATGTGAAAAGAAAAATATAGTATTTAGTGACATGGATTTTCATAGCTGGATGTACATTTGGGATCATTAATAACAACTCTCTTTCCAGGTGAAGAAATTGAGACCTAGAAAAGTTCAGAGATTTGCCCCAAGCTCATATAGCTTTTAAAGGCAGAGTACAACTATTTGGATGATGTCTCAAATGTCTCATTTTCCTAGTGATGCCATATGCTAGTAACAGCTAAGATTTGCAGTCCATGAAACAGTAGGATATATATTATCATGCTTCATCTTTACTCCAACCCAGTGAGGGTAGTATTATTATCCCCGTCACACAGATCCAAAATCCAAGGCTCAGAGAGATTAACTGACATGGCTAAATAGCTTGTGGAAAAGATTGGGCTCACACATACGTCTTTTGGCCAGGAGATGAGTTGGTACGAAGTACCATGTTGCCTGTCTTGCAGATAGAATCACACAGAAACCTCCTATTTTCCGCATTGCATCTATACAGGAGAATGTAGCTATTGAAAAGAAGCAATGATTGACTACTTCATTCAACAAGCAGGTATTGAGGACCTACTGTATGCCAGACAAGGATCTAAGTCACAGAGATACAGCAGTAAGAATAGACAAAGTCACTGCCCTCATGGAGACAACAACAACAAAATATGGCAGACAACAAACAAAAGCAAAATATATAGGTGCAGGTGGTAATAAGGTCTATAAAAGAAAAAGAAAGTAAAGAGAGTGTTTGGGGTAGTGATTATTAGTAATCAATGGCTCTATCCCAACATGAGCAAATCAGCATGCACAGATTTTACACACAATGATAAATAAGCAATAGCAACCAGCCCAAGGGTCCACAAGCTATGTTCAGTGTTTCAAAAATAAATAAATAATAACATCTAAATTAATTATTTAGTAAAAGAAAACTAGATAATTCATTTTTTAAAAATTAAGACAAATTATATCAACCCTGTGGAAACTCTATCTAGACATAATCCTAAATCCTGATTGACAGATACACTTGCCATAAAAATGAGGACCCTAATCATTACTCAATAAATGTAATTTTTCTCTTTTAAAAAATGAATCTTTCCAAAAATCAGGGATTAAAGGGATAATTGTTTAATGTAGTCATTGGCCATGATAAAACTGTAATTCAGTATCTATCCTAGGACAAAGCAGAGGAGATCTTTTGGAAACAAGCTTCACCTTTTAGCATTAGGGCAAATCTCTCTGAAAAGAACCAAGACATGGACTAATTACAGCTGGCTATGCTGTCTGTATTAGTCTGTTCTCACATTGCTATAAAGATACTATCTGAACTGGGTAATTTAAAAAGAAAGAAGGTTTAATTGACTCATAGTTCCACATGGCTGGGGAGGCCTCAGGAAACTTACAATTATCGTGGAAGGTGAAGGGGAAGCAAGTACCTTCTTCACAGTGGCAGGAGAGAGAGGAGTGGAGAACTGCCACACACTTTTAAACCATCAGATCTCATGAGCACTGCCTCACTATCATGAAAACAGCATGAGGGAAGACACCTCCATGATCCGATCACCTCCCACCAGGTCCCTCCCTTGGCATGTGGGAATTACAATTGGAGATGAGATTTAGAATGGGGACATAAAGCCAATCCATATCTCTGTCCCTGGGAAAATCTGAGCAATCAGCAAAATACATATTATTTATCACCTGACAGAACCTTCTTCATTCTCATGATCACTTAGGTTTCCCACCCCAATATTTCCCCATGAGCAAAGTATCTCTTTGCAGTGCTGGCTTCCCACAGCCTACAACTGTGGTTCCTTCTTAAGGCTGCTCTCTCCATTCTTAAGATCTTCCTCAGAGAATCAACTTGTTAGTAACCCATATGTTACATGTTAATTTATTTACTCTGAAAACAACCTGATGAAGTTAACATTACTCTTTTCATTTTGCAGATGAAGAATTAAGGTGTATGGAGATTGATTAAGTATGTCCATGGTCACACAGATAGTCTCTTTCTCCTTCCAAAGGAATATGCTAAGTGACTAGCTCTTTAATCTATAAAATTAATGGGTAAGAGCTATATGTTTACATGATGTTGCATTATCAAGACAGCAATGGTAAGAATGTATGTATAAGCTTTGCAAAAAAGTTCATTACTTATACATTTCTTGCACATTTAATATAACAGTGCTAAGGAAACAAGAACAAGAAAATATGAGTTCCCATCATTTTCAGAAAAATGTATCTCCCTTGTGCAGCTGTATGTTTTTGTAAAAATCTAAAGTTTATAATGATTTAAGTTTGTTTAGTATGACAAATAAAGTAGATGTCAACCTGTGTATTTGGGATTCTTTTCCTGAGAATATTGTTATGTTTATTCTTCCCCTAACACTAGAAGTACAGGTTATGACAGGCATGTTTATTGTTAAATAATAAAAGATAGATTGTATTTAAATTATACAACAGATTTGAGATAATTTGATGCTGGTCCACATGATATGGCTAAAGAAATGTTTTGACTTCTATTACTATCAAATTTTATTTCCCTAAATAGATTAATAATTGTTAATAATAGTTCTGCTAATGCAATTGTAGATCTTATTTAATCCTCACAGCTACAAGATGAGAATTATTATCCTCATTTTACAAATGTGGTAACATGGGCTCAGAGAAGTAAAATAAATTTCCAGGTGACAGGGTCAGCATTTAAATGCAGGTGGATCGCTCCCTAAACCTTGTGCTCTTAAACACTCCAGGGCTTTTTATGTGCCTCACTCTTACTGTCAAAACACAACCATTACACAGAATCTGACTTTATTCAGGGGGTGTCCAAGACTAGACACAGAGTATTTTATCCTACAAATTAACAATAATACTGGATATTCAGCAAAAGGCACTCTCAGAAGAGATAAATACTTAGACCCTCACTTTGATAATTCAAAAACATTTCAAGTACTAAATGTATTCTATCACTCATAAAATTGAAGCTGAATCACATTCTTGACTTCATATTAAAGACTCTTTTTGGCATGATTTGTTCTCTAAAATTAATATGCCAATGATTCACAGCCCCTTATAATTTCACCTTTGGCCTATCATTTTTTATCAATGTATCATGAGAGAAATTGTCTCTTCGGGTTAAGATGCATTCATCTGGAGGAATGTTATTATGGTCTGTATAAATATCACTCCATTATTTTTAAAGAATTATTTTTTCCATCTGTGCAAATCTATTCTTCATTATCTTGAAACAGGTGACATTGCCTACCAGAATTCCTAACTGTAAGGGACTTATTTAGCCCCCATTCATGATCCTTTATTAACTGATCTGGATCTATTTTACCTCTTTAACAAGTTTTGCCTGACTGTTGTTTTAGTCACGCAAAAAATTATAAGCCAAGATTTTAAAAAATACTGTACAGATTGCACACCGGGAAGCTGGCAGTCTTTCACATCATGTTCATTCTCTGCAGCACAAATTGTCACCACAATAAAGAGCCTAAAACAAAAGCCAAATGCTGCATAAGGAGTACTTTTCCTTCCGAAAAAAATTCCAACATTGGGGAGCATCCTTTCCTCTGGATGCACATGCATAATTTCCATTATTGTTAATGGGAGCTATACATGCATAACACCCATTACTGCTAATGGGAGCTAAGTGCACACACAAGGGTAGAATACAGTGAAATCTGTCTTAGAAAATCACCCAAGAGACTAGCAAAAATCAGTTGCCTGGTAGAGAATGGTTTTAAATTAAAAGCAGAACAGAACTGAGGTTGAAACCACAGGGGAACTATTTAAACTTCAGGGAGCAGTGGGAATTGGCTTCTCTTTCTTGCTCTATTCTAGTATCTTGTTTTCCTCATCCATATTCTTGATGAGAACCAATGACCTTGTGATCTCCTAAAGAGATGATCTGGAAATGAATTTCGCACCTCTATTGATTCAAATGGTAGGCTTGGGGATTCTCTCGTGGGGAAGGAATACAGCTACTAGATGATTACATCACAGCACATGCAAAATACAAGTCACGTGGTATCTCTAATGACAGTTAATGAACCAGGATGAAAACAGTAAAGCAATATTATTATGGCAATTTATATCTATCACTCATTAATCCTCAAAAACATCTGTTCTATTATAATGTTATTGTAAAAGTCATGAAAAATAAACCGGAAAGTGATTCCATCTACCCAAGTGGCTTACTACATTTTTTTTTCAACGTTTTGGGGCACTGGAAACGCAAGCTATTCCTACAATATCTTAAAAGCATAGGATTTTGTCCTAGCCCAGTCTCTTCATTTTGTAGGTAAGGAAACTGTAGAGAAATTAAGTGGCTTTTTTTTTTTTTAACCCAGGTCACAAAATACTAAAGGCAGATCGTAAATCTGGAATGGAGAATTTTTCTGACTCTGGATCCAGTGGTTTAATGTTCAAAAGCACAGACTCCCAAAGACTTTCATCTTTGTTGGCTTTGCACTAGTCTCTGGGGACCAAATGCACAGATGGGTGGATGAGTTATAAACTCCAAAAGGGGCCATTCTAGAACTCTGGAGAGTTGGGAACTGGATGTTCTGCATGTTACTCAAATAAGTGCATGCTCCAGTTATTTCCAAAAATACTTTTAAATACAAATCTCAACATATGTTTTAAAGAGGCAGAAACAAAAAGGCAATGGAAATAGAAGGTGTATTACCTCCGTTTAGAAAAGAGGAATGGAAATACTGTGCTTAAGATGACTTTTCTGTTCCATCTCTCACTTCCCAGTTATCCTTCTTAGACTGTAGTTATAAACGCACCAGCAATAAAGTCACTCTTGTATCATCTGTGTCACATATGTGACACATTATTTTTGTTATGCTTTACACACGAATGTTTCTAGTTGGCCTTGTTTTGGACTCACTCAAAAATGGGCAGAGGCAGACAGAAAATAACATTGGAAATTGGGTATTATTTGCAAGAACTGTTAATATGTAAAAGCCCATGTTTCTTTTCCTTGCTCTCTTTTCATGGAAGGGGTTCTTTGTTGCCTTGGCTGCCAGAGTCCTGCCCCTAATAGGCTTGAAAGGAAAGGAAAGACAAAGAATGGGAAATGGAGAATATAGTGAGAAAAAAAGAAGAGACAGAAAGAAAAGAAACAGAGAAAAGGAGAGGAGAGTAGAAGAAGAAAAGGAGAGGAGAGAACAAGGCACCGTAATACTTGGGATGGCACAGCATAAAACTGGTGTGTTGGAGTCAAAAGAGCAATGATTTTAGAATCTGAATAATAGTGTTTTACACTCAGCTCAGCCTTTATACACTATGTGATATTAAACTAAACAAATTTGTGATGTCTCAGTTTCCCCTTTTGTCAAAGGAGAATAGAATACTCATTTTATTTCACACTGACATATTAGAAAAAGTAATGCATGAAAATACTTTATAAACCACAAATAACTGTGATATGGTAATCCTGTAATGATGGCTTAAAAAAGCAATGATCAGAGACAAAAAGTCACACAAAAGGGACTGCCTTTGTCCAAGTATCAGAACACATTTTTATGGCCTCTGAGCATTACCCTCATTTGTAATGAACACCTTCATCACATTTCCATCTTTATATTGTAGAAAAGACAACAATGAAGAGCAAAAACGTGGTTTAAAAATACAATTTATATATCAGTTTACCCTATAAGGCCCATGGCACATACTTTGAGATAACTCTTTCAAAAGCCCCTTGACTAAGAGCAAAGGGGCCTTGAATGGCATTAGAAATCATTTCTGCTGACTATACAGGAAACCAACTCCAGGGAACAAGACCACAGGCAGAGGAGTACCCAGAGGTCCATGACTCAGCACAGTAGTTGATCCACAGAGCTAAAGAGCTGTTCTGAAGGTGGATAATCCTCACTGTCTTCCCTCAGCTATTTTCAGAAAAAGAAACAGGACCCTAATACAGTCTCTGGAGTCCTACAATATGTGTTTTTGTTATGTTTGTGACCTATGTCACAAACTAGACTTTATTAAACTTCATTGGTATACATTACATGATATATTGTGTCTACTGATGCTTTTCTTCCAACAAACTGTAATCTCTTTGAGGGCAACTACTATGTTGTTGTTGTTAATCTGCAGCCAATCACAGTATAAGGCATAAAGTAGAACCCAATTACTATTTATGTGATTTATTTATATACGCATTTATTCACATATTTCAATAGATTAAACATCACATAGACACAAGTCATTTCATACAGGCACAGACCACTACATAGTTTATATATTAAAATAGTTGTATAATTAATCATTTGCATAATTAATTAATTCATCTGAGTATAAACAAGTGTCCACCAAGCCAACTAGAAAGAACAATTAATTCTATAACAAAAAAGTCATGCCAAATAGTGCTAGAATATCTAATAATCATGTTTATAAAATCTATTTTGTTGTAGCTCTTAAAAAAGACAAAGGATCAATGGTTTAGCCTTCAGACATATATTTGAGAATGATGTCTTCTATGAGGAAATGTTGAGACAGTCATTTTGTTTCTAAGAAATATTGTTTCTTGCAATTCCATTTAGTGATTTCTTTTCTTTGGAGTATATATTTTTCCTTTAATTAATATTAGCATTACATAAACTATGCAACTTCAGTTATTCATCTACTTTAGAGACTTAAGAATAACTATACTTTTTCTCACAGGAAGCTGGCACTATTGGTGCACTCTTAATCTACCATGGTATAGTGAAATTATTACTAGTTAAAAGTCAATAAACTTGGGTGTTGGTTCCGAAAACCAAATATTTTGTCAACGGGTGACTTGTAAAGTTACTAATTTAACTAATCTTACTGACCCTCCATTTCTTACTCGTAAATGTTTTTTGCAGTAATTGAATCAAATAATGTCTGATAGGAATATTGTCTATACACGGCAAAGCACCATGAAAAGGTTCATACTGATAGTTATAATGATACCATTTGTTACCTATGGAAAGTTAGGAATTGAGTACCAAATATTACTAATCCTTACAATGATTATGCAACATAGAGGTGTTATTAGTCTCATTTACTGGATGAGGAAAATGGGGCTTAGGGAGACTAATTAGGTAACTTACCAGGGATTAAACAGTGATGAAAAGATAGAGCCAGAATTTCAAACCTAAATTGCCTGATTCAAATATTAAAAGAGAAATATGCTACTGGATTTGGGATGAGCTATTTGCAGAAACTTGGAGTTGGTTTGCTTTCATTTGTGCTTCTCTCTTTTTTTCATTTCCCTTATCAATGTACTCTCTAACATCCTTCATTTTTCTAACTTTGGAGGGCCCATCCGGTGCTAATCTGCATTATATTGTTTCTTATCTTTTTGGGTTTACCTTCACTTTTCCTCATCTGTTATACAGAACTTATATAATATTGATGTTCATCTGATCCACTTTAGTTTTACTAAATATTAAAGAGGACACACAGAGATAGAAGCATTATCTTAGGTGAAAAGAGGTCAGGAGAGTTCAGATTCTTGAGCTAAATTTTCCAAGTAGTGTTGAGTAGACACTGTATTGCATAAAATGACAAAAGGCCACAATAAGAAGATAAGATTACTAGTTGGTTCTTTTAAAGACAAACATTTCCAAGTTGAGAATGAATGTCACACTTTCAAGTTTGCTTTCCCAAGATCTTTTGATACTGTCCCTGTCATTTGTCATGGGATGTGGGTTAGTATGGTTTTGGGAAATAAGCTGATGTGCAAAAATAAAGAAAGAATTTCAATGGGAAAGGAGGAGTTTTAACCTATATAAATCTTTGTCAATACTTCCTCCTTGAAAAGGGGCCTCTAAAATGGAAATATCTAGTGAACACTAACATTATCAATGGGGCAAACTGACATAATTCATGGCTCTTGATATGGTATACTTTGAATGCTGTAACATCATATATGCAATATTAACTAGTTATGAAGAGACAATCAGCCAAATCTAAATTGAAGAAAAACTAAATTGAAGAAAAACATTCTAGAGAAAAACTGGTCTTCAAAAACTGTAATGTCATGAAAGCATCCTCCACCCTCCTAAAAGGGTAGAGGAATGAATTAAAATATAGGAGAGACTAAAGAGACATGCAACTAAAGTCAGTACATTATTTCAATAAAAAGGTTCTTCAAAAAAATTAAAAATAGAAATACCATATGATCCAGCAATCTCACTTCTAGGTATACATCCAAAGGAAATAAAATGACTATCTCAACAAAATATCTACCCAAAGGAAATAAAATGACTATCTCAACAAAATAACTACCCAAAGGAAAAGAAGCCATTATATGAAAAAAAACTCAGACACACACATGTTTATAGCAGCATAATTCACAATTGTGAAAATGTGGAACCAACCTAAGTGCCCATCAACCAACAAGTGGTTAAAGAAAATGTGGTATATATGCACCATGGAATACTACTTAGCCATAAAATGGAACTAAATAATGGCCTTTACAGCAACTTGTATGGAATTGGAGGCCATTATTCTAAGTGAAGTAACTTAGGAATGGAAAATCAAATATTGTATGTTGTCACTTATAAGTGGAAGCTAAGCTACAAGGATGCAAAGGCATGAGATTGATAGAACAGACTCTGGGGAACTTGGGAGGAAAAGTGGAAAGTGGATGGTGAGTATTAAGACTACATACTGGGCACAGTGTATACTGATCAGGTGATGAGTACACCAAAATCTCAGAAATCACCACTAAATAACTTATTCATGTAACCAAAAACCACTGGCTCCCCAAAAGCTATTAAAATAAAAACATATTTAAAAAATAGCTGCACTCACATGTTCACTGCTGCATTATTCACCAATGGCCAAGATATGGAAACAGCCTAAATATTTATAAGCAAATTAATAAGGAAAATGTGGTGTGTATATATATAGGCATGTATATACAAATATATGTGTATGCACACACATGCAGACACACACACACACACACACACGAACAGTATTCAGCCTTAAGAACGAAGTAAATTCATTTGTGACAATGTGGATGAAACTGGAGAATACTATGCTAAGTGAAATGAGCTAGATACAGGAAGACAAATGCTGTATGATCTCACTTATACGTGGAATCTAAAAAAGTCAAACTTATAGAAACAGAAAGTAGAAGAGTAGTTACCAGGGGTAGCTGGATGGAGTGAGGAGGGGAAGAGGAGATTTTAGTGAAAGTACAAACTTGCAGTTCTAAGATGCAAAAATTCTGGATACCTAGTTTACAGCATGATGACTATAGTTATTAGTAATTTGTTTTATGCTCAAAATGTGCTAATAGAATAGATCACACTCACAGGTAACTATGTGAGGTGATGGATATGTAAATAGCTTGTGTGGTAATCATCACACAATGTATATGCATATCAAACAATCATTTTGTACACCTTGAATATATACAATTTTTATTTGTCAATTTTACCTTAATTAGGATAAAAAAATGGGGTAAAAAGAATGTTGAAACTGTCTACGTATTATAAAACTATGTGTTGACACGGAAAAAAAACTATAATTTAGTCAAAAAACAGGTAAACAATTTTTATAAAAATTATATACACATATTTGTATTCTAAGAAAATAAAAATTCTTTGAAACAGTGATGGGTCAAATGAATCTGGATGTAAGATTAGTTGTCAGTATACTTAAAGGCAATATCATTCTTTTGCTTTTTATCATCTTTCATAATGTTTTAAAATAATATGAAACTGGATGCTAACCTGTTACAGGTTGAGATGAGGGATAGTGTACAGGATGTTTATTAAAGTGTACCATGGGATTAACAACCTCAGAATGGAGGGTGAAGTGGTAGGGTTGTAGGCCCAATGATGGGTTCATCCAATCACAATAGGAACTCCAGTTAAAATGGCTCCTGAGAGCTGTCACATACTGCGTCGAAATAACAATCTCGTAATACTCTTGCCTCAATCTTCCTTTGGATATCACCGTCCTAAGAATGTAGCCTTGGGAGAGGGGCTCTCTACAGCTAAAGCAATTCTTGCAGGAGCTGAACCCCAAAATCTGTCTTCAGATGGTACACCCAGCAGCTCAGCAACAATTCCTTTCTTGAAGGAGGGTCTGGATGGTGCATTTTCATCTTCATATGTAATTTGTTTTCTTTCATTTCAGCAGTAATATGTTGCTTTAAAAATTGTTTAGTTGAATTTGGGATTCTAATTTCAACTGCTCAGTAAGAAAATGAATAGGTACCTTCTTCATTCATGGCCCTGCTGCTACACATGGGCTGAACATTAGTTCTTAAATTCTATTAATCTTTCTTCATCTTTCTTAGTGCCAGCTATGGACTGAATTGTGTCCCCCTAAAATTCATATGTTGAAGCCCTAACCATCAATTTAAGTATATTTGGAGATAGTATCATTAGAAAGTAATTAGGAAGATGGTGTCATTAGAAGGTCATAGGATGGGGCTCTAATCCAATAGGACTAATGTCCTTATAGAAAGAGGAAGAGAGAGATGCACGCTCAGAGAAAAGGCCACATAGGGACAAAAGTGGCTGTTTGCAAGCCAGGAAGAAAGCCTTCACCAGAGATCAAACCCTGCCCAGAACCTGGATCTTGGACTTTCCAGACTTCAGAACAGGAAGAAAACAAATTTCTATACTTTAAGCCATGAAGTATGTGATATTTTGTTATGGTAGCCTGAGCTCACTGCCCAAAATTGAAGGGCAGATCCAAATTTTTCCCAATAATTAGACCATGTGATTGATAGTTCTCAAACTGACATGAATTTGTACATGGCACCTTGGAATTCTAGTAGCAATGCATGATACAGTGAAGTCACAGGTTCAGCTTCCTCCATCTATTTTTTTGTGTCCCTACCCAGTCACATGATTGTTCTGTCTAAACTTTTACTTATAATTGTTTAATTTTATATATTTTTCAGCTTAAATAAGTCACTGAAATACATTATGGAAAAACATCGTACCTTAGAATTGGGCTTAATTTGTTGTTTGTTTTTATAGTGCTGGTGACATTATGAAGACACTAGAGTTTCCTGAGATTCTGTGAGCCAGATTGTTTCGTTTTTCTTTACCTTACTCTGGGATTATAGGAAAACCATAATTACTAAGAAAGGGTTCTAGTAACAGTAATATTTACCTTTTGATCAGGCTGTTTGATGTCTTTTCTACAGAAAGAAAAGGATGCCTTTGAAAAAATCCATCCGATCTCACTTTTTCTTTTTTGGCCACAATTGAAAAATGGCTAGCCAAAGCACGAGGATGGGGCAGGTATGTCTTTCACGTTCTCTGTAGTGAATACCAACTGTCTTTTGTGGGATTAAATCCATGGCTTGGAGTTTATTATCTATCACTGGACCTTGAGGAGGTAAGCAAACAGCACAATAGAATAAATTGGCAGGTGTCATTAAATGAAGGGTATAAAGCAAAAGTATGTCCAAATGTAAGTTAATGTATTACATCCCTAGGCAGAAATTGGAATATGTGCTTTTTCAGATGTAACATTTTAATTGGCCTACCTGGTAGAAGGTTAAATAAAATGTACACTAAACCTCATTACTACTCAATTGTCAAACAGCCTCCCTGCAACATGATTAAAACTAGCAGACTGAGTGGGTACAACCCAGAATTATGAGAGAACTAAAAGTTGTCTTTAGGAGCACTTTGCAACACAGAATTTTAAGTGGTCCCATTAGACCAACTACACTCTTGCTATTTTATCCAGGAGTTTTAAGTATAGAGCTAGGTATTTAAAAATTACCTTTCCATATAATAATCCATTTCAAATGCCCTTCTGGAAATTATCTGTGATAGCATATTTCTAATAAAATGCCACTGTTGAATGAAACCTAACCACCTGGCAAGAAAACAAACTATTAGCTGATATTTGCAGATTTTTCTGGCATAAAGTGGTTCAGAAAACAACAGACTGTCTTTGCTACTCTCCAGCCCCCCCCAAACAAAATCTATAAAAGATAATCTCATTCACAACAAAGATAGCTGTGTGGGGATGAACACAATGGAATATCAGAAGCCTTTGAAATTCCAAAAACAAGAAGATATTCAAATAAAGATGAGCTCAAAATTTGTAATGATTACATTTCTAAATATTATCTTCTATGCTACAGCGAATAGACTTTCCACATTTTCTCTATTTGTGCATGTTGACTGCCTAGCTACCGGCTGTTCCAAACCTTATTTCTCTATATAACCAGCAAAAAGAAATACCACAGCATGTGTCACTGTGCTACTGGAATTCCTTCTGTCAACAAATATTTATTGAGCCTCTTTGTGACAAATTCACTGAGGATAGCCCAGTGAAAAGAAAACTCCAGCCCTTCAGGATCTCACAATCTAGAGGAGAAGAGCCCAAGTAAGCAAATACTTGCAATACACCAGAGGGATATCTAACTTAGTCTTAAAGGGAGAGTCAAGTTAAAAGTTCACAGAGGAAGTAATGTTTCTGTTGAAACCTAAAGTAGAGAACAGGATCAAAGAAAAGACAACAGCAAGTGCAATGATTGGGAAGTAAGACCAGGCATGTCAAATTGGTGGAAATTCATGTAATTTAGTTTACTTACGGATTGGTTTTCAAGGTAAAGTGAGAGGTATTATGGAAAATAAAGCAGGAAAGGTAAGTTTACAAGGAAGTGAAAGACTTGCAAACTGCCTTACAGACTTCAAACTTCAAAGGCAACATGGAAGATTTTAAGAAGGAAAGTCACAGAATCATACCGGCATTTTGGAAAAATCACTCTGGCTAAAATAAAGATATGAAGAACAGGTTGAATTGAGCTAAGTCTGGATCAAGGTAAGGCCAAATTATTGGTTATGAAAAGGCTATTGCAGCAACCTAGTGGCAGTAGAATGAAGAAAAAGAGGTGAATTTGGAAAGTATTTAGGAATTAGTTTTAACAGGACTTAGTGATGATTGTCTTATGTTGGAAATGAGAAAGATTGAAGAGTCAAAGATGAGAATCAAGTTTCTGGCATAAAAAGTTGAATATATCAGATAAGTAAACAACAATGGGAGGGAAAGGGTATGAATTATGAATAAATAGCTTTAAAACGAGATTTGCAGTTCCACTTTAATGGAGAGATAGAGAACAAGGAAGAACTGATCAAATGCAACAAGTTTGTAGGTTGAATTAATTTCAGTCTAATAATTTCTCTCTCCTTTAGAAAGTCAGAGCCAAAGTTGTCAGCTCAGAAGCATAGAGATAGAAAACACAGAGGTTTAAAGAGAGTAGATACATTTTGAAAAAGCTGATTTTCAGAATGGAATAAAAAATGATGAGAAACTCATAGAAGAGATGTTAGGTAGTACTGATCCTTTTGAAGCATGAGTTCATAAAATTAATTAGCATTAATGGCAATTAAATGACATCAATTGTCAGAGTTGTGTGATTTTTTTTAATGTTCAGTTTCCTAGGTAGGAAGGAGAAATAAATATATAAATAAAACCAAATTGATCTAAAGTTGAAGGTTTTCCGAGTGGTCAAGACATAAGAAAACAGGAAAAGGGGTTTGAGGATAACAAGGACAACAACAAAAATGTTTGAAGACAGTGGGGTTTTGGCTGGGTAAAGCGGGAGGTGACAACCAAAGGGGGCTGATGGGAAAAATAAAAGGATCAAAGGATTAACGGTACTAAGAACTTGAGAGACAAATCTAGTGACAACCATAGAGGGAGATGCAAAGATAGTAAAAAAAAAAAAAAGAAAGAAAGAAAAAAAAAATTTGGTCAGAGACTAGAATGTTTTAAATTAACATTTCAGAAACAGCTGGAAGTTCAAGGTGATGACAAGCAGATGATGACATGCTCTAAGGAGTGTGTTAATAAAGGTAAAGATCCAAGAAGTTGAGGGAGTGCAGGCACAGAGAGACTGCAATAGACATACTGTCCTTGTGTACATTGAAATGATTCGGAAAGGGGAGAAAACTGGGGTGAAGAAAAAGACCATTAAACCACTGCCAATTTATTCAAAGAATGAGGGGAAATCACCAGCATCAGATGATGACACTGACAATTTGGGATGGTTTGGTATAAAAGTGAAAGAATTGTCTACAATAAAATTTGAGGGAGGAAAACTACTCATGCAACACTAACCCTGTGACATGTCAGGGTCAGGATGTAGAGGGAAATAGCCCTTTCTTCTATAAATACATCTCACTCCCCTTCTCAGCAAGAAGACCACCCTCCATGGGCTTTATTAAAATTTAATCACCATTTTGAATTGGGCTTATTGTAATTATGTTTGTAGATAATAAATCCTTTTCTCTCTTTTCAAAACTAGCTGGGTTTTCATGGCATGAATGTTTGGGACCCTACACTCCAGCTGCTGCACATCAATCTTGCATGAGCACTAAGCAAAAAAGTGCATGTGCCGGCAGAAGGTGAGGACCACACTGGGTTTTCCCATCCAGGAATGGTCACCCTGATGTGTAATCAATCAACAGGAAAGGTGTGCCTTTTGCAAAGACCCTCAAAGAGGTCACTTTCCTAGGTGTGATCAATCTCCCCCATGCTGATCATGTTACAGCGATTACCACTGTATTCTAACAGCTTCTTCTCCAGGGAGAAACAAAACTTTGTCTGTGAATGTTCAGTATGGTCTGTCTTGTCAGGTTAAATTACCTTGTAACATAACTCACCGTAAATTCACCTCATAAGTAAAAACCAATTGGAGATTTTAAAATGCCATCCAAAAACATTCTATTTGGAGGTGGAATTATATTCTGCAATTGCAAATGAACCATGCTGGTGACCCTTATCATCAGCAAAAGAGTCAGCATTTCTTTAATTCAGCACATAAGGAAAAGAGGTCTGCCATGTTTTATGGCCTAAGAAGTTCTTGCTGGGCCAAGAAAATAGTATTTGTCCTTCTGACCTTTGAAGAGATAGAAAGAAAACTAACGGGTAAAGAGCACCTCATATATGTTATGCTAATGCTTCACATATTTCTTTATAAGACCGGAATAAGTACTGCCTTCCCTGGGCACCTCCCAAATCAAAAGGTGATGGATAATTTTTTGTGATAACTTGACTGGGCCATGAAGTGCTCAGTTGTTGGGTTAGATAACATTCTGGATCTGTCTATGAGAGTGTTTCCAAATCAGATTGAGATTTGAATTGTAGACTAAGTAATGTAGATTGTCCACTCCAATGTGGATGAGCCTCATCCAGTCTACTGAAGGACTAACTAGAACAAAAAGGCTGAGTAAAGGAGCATTTTTCTCTCTTTCTGCCTGTCTTTGAGCAGGAATGTTCAATGCTGGAACGCTGGACTTGCATTCAGACTGGAACTCATCAGCTCTCCTGGTTCTTAGGCCTTTGGACTTTACCATGGACTCTCCTAAGTCTCCAGTTTGCCAAGTGCAAATCTTGGGACTTCTCAGCCTCCATAATCTCTTAAGTCAATTCCTTATTTCACCCTGACTAATATATAGTTTAGTGCTCCTTTTCTGTGGTCTTTCTCTGCTGTGTGCCACATAATTACTATCTCCTTTATCTTGCTGTGTACTATTTTTTCTTCTAGACTGTAAGCTATTTGAGTGAGTCTTACTTATTTAAGTATTGTTAGTGCCTAGAACAGTATCTAGCACATAAGGGTGCTAAATGAATGGGGTTAATTAGATATGTAAAGCCCGTAATATAGTCAACATCGTTACCATTTTTCTGAGGAAACTTAAGTTCAGGGTCATGAAATAATTGATATAAAGCCACATAGTAAGTGGTAGAGTTGAGTTTGGAAACTGGGAGTGTCTGACTCCAAAATTCCCACAGATTTTTTTTTTATATCACTTCCTTTCTGCTTCCCCTTTCAAACAAAATTTCTGAGTCATCCAATTTAGTTCTAGAATTAATTCCACCAGAATATGAGGAAGGCAGTGAATGGGATTTAAAAATTTTAGCTCTAGAGGCAGATTGCTTGCATTCAAATCCTAGATCTTCTGCTTATAGAACAACTCTAAACTAATTACCTCTCTTCCCAATTCTTCACTGTGATTCCTTGTCTACAATTATTACCCATGTATATCAATAAGCTATTGCCACAATAATGCTGCCAAACGAGCCACTCTAATGTATTAGCTTAGAGTAATCATTCTCGTGGATCTGCAAATAGGCTAGGGTCCAACTGATCTACATTAGGCGTGGCTTGGAGGTGGGAGCTGTCCTCTGCTTCCAGATGCAACAGCTGGAGCAGCTCTGGTTTTTATTGCAAGCCTGTAGCCAATCAAGGCAGCTATGCATGCAATATCATTCCTCCTTTCAGGACAGTTTTCTCTCTGTCGCCCAGGCTGGAGTGCAGTGGGGAGATCTTGGCTCACTGCAACCTCCACCTCCTGGGTTCAAGTGATTCTCCTGTCTCAGCCTCCTGAGTAGCTGGGATTATAGGCACACACCACCATACCCAGCTAATTTTTGTGTTCTTAGTAGAAATGGGGTTTTGCCATGTTGGCCAGGCTGGCCTCACACTCCTGACCTCAAGTGATCTGCCCTCCTCGGCCTCCCAAAGTTCTGGGATTACAGGCATGAGCCACCACAACTGGCCCATATAAGCTTCTTAAGGCCTATGTTTGATCTTAAGACTGCCCTTTCCACCCACGTGTAATTGGGCAAATCATGTGACATGGGCATATCAAGAGGTGGAGAAATATGTTCTTTCTACAATAAGATTATGGCAAGGAAGTGGTGAAAAACCAGACAGGAAGGAATTAAGAACTGAGCCAAAATTTCAGCTTACCACCCTGTCTCTGAGAGTTGTCATGGGAATGTAATAAGTTAATACATGTATCACACAAAACAGAGACTAGCACACATTGAGAGCTGAAAAATGTTCTGAATATTCTACCTGTATATTAAAAATGAGTTTGCCTCATGGGATGGCCCTGGCTCTGTCACTAATTAGCTGTAAGATCGTGGTAAGTCATAGGATCACCTTGTGTCCTTTTGGTTTTACCTACGACTCAAATTTGTAATAGCTTGATTCCTTTCTTCATTGTATTACTCAAAGGATCAAATAACACATAGTAAGTGATCATGTTTCAAAAAGAATAAAACATCCTCAGAATGAAAAGTGTAATATACCTGGCTAATTCTAAATAACCATTTGGTTAAGGTCAATAAATCGCTCCCATTTTAAGTGATAGGAAGCCATAGTTCTTATTTTATAGATGAGGTAAATGCTTCAAGGAACTAAAGTACTTCTTTTCTGGCCATAAATCCAAATATTGGCTTAGAAGAGATAGAATTAATGTTTCCTGTCTTCTGGATGTTAACTGGGTCAGAAACTGAACACTGATGCTAACTGTTAAGGTTTATTATCCTTCAGCATGAGGTGGTTCACATTCTCATTCTAGGGGTTTAGGGTAGTAAGGAAATCTCCAGGCAAGTATGTAATCTCACATACTCATTCAGCTAACAAATCTGCTAAGTGACAGTTTTCAGGGACTTACAGCTGTGGGGTTAAAGACTATGAGGGCCACCATACATCTCTGAGAACAAGCCTAAATACCATAAGTCATGAAACTAATTATCTCAGTTTCATGGGTTTCCAGATGCTAATGTGCCAAATCCTATTTACTCTCAATCTCCATTGATGAGACAAAAGAGAAGGAAAAATATAATTATCATGAAAAACACACCTAGAAAGAATGGGGTGGGTTGAAAGTGGCAGGACTAGGATTCTGAGCAGGTAGAAAGGCAGTACATACATTCAATTCTCTAAACCCAGGGCTACGGCTCCAGAGTCCTGCAAGCTCTCTCTTTTTCTTGTATACTATTGTAAGACACAGATAACTGATTGCTCAAGAACTTCCTAGGAAATTCATTTTAGATAATCACTGGAGTCATGGCAGAATCTTCAGCGATCGTGGAGACTACTGAGGCAGGGATGAAAGGGCTCTCATCAATAGCCTTGAGAACAAACAAGCACCAAGCATGATGTCAGAATACAATACAGTAAGTTCTATGCCATGAGAACATAAGAAGAGAGTCACCAAGCTGGAGGCTTCACAGAGGACACAGTATCTTCTGAGATTTAAAGAAAAGGAGTTTAGCCAAGCAGATCTAAGGCATTTCAAGCAAAGGCAACAGGTGCAAAGGCATAGCACATGAGAAAACTGCATCTATTTGGAAAACCATTACCATAGCCTATTCATGAGCAGCATTTATTTGCAATCGAGAAAGCAACTGAAGGACTCTGTTACCTCTCTCCTTTGAGCTTAGGATCTGGAGCAGTTATCTTAGAGTTTGAAAATACAAAGCCATACAAAAGCCATACAAAAAAAAATGACATGCAATGTAATACACGTTAAAATGGAAATATACACAAAAAGTGGTGGCATAGAGAAAAGAGGTCTTTAGGGCTGCCTGGGGAACCAGGGATGTCTTCAAGTATTATCTCACACTCTTGCAGAACCACTGTTCCTTTTCTTACTCAGTATTGTTGCTAAATTTGGCCCATCAAATCACATTCCTTTTTACTCATGGAAACTTTTCTTTCCATGGCCCTCCATCTAGCTTCCATTAGGCTTTCCCTCACCCTGTTATTTTACCCTGTTAAATATTGCCAAACCCCATTTCCTAAGGATGGGTTTCAAGGTCTTTCCCATGGAGCACCTAAAACTTGGAATTAGGAAATTCAGCTAGATAACAGGAAGAAAATCACCTTAATACACCAATCACCATTTATTTTTATCAAGAGTGATTTCTTAGTTATACACTGCATGCTAGACATTGCTATAGGCACCAGGGATGCAATGAGCATAACAAACATCTGCATTTTTATAGTGCATCCATTCCAACACCTCAGCACCTCAGCTCTATTCCTGTGATCCAGTTGGAAATCATATTTTTTAAATAGCATAATAGAAATACAATGTTAAAATCAGTGGGGGTTATTAGCAGGTTATGAAAGAAAGATATGCTTATTGGATAACCGCCATTTAGGACAAATTTCTAAATGACATTGCCAATGAGATATGATCATGTGGATTTGTGTATTTAAATTGTTTTCCTTTCCTTTTTTTCTCTATTCCTACCTTTCAACTCTTGTTTGTTTTTACGTAATTCCCATTCATGAAAATAAGATTCAAATTAAGATGTGTAATAATTTCCACATCTTACTGTAAAATAGCAATTGTTTGAACTCCTAATCCTTCTGTTTCTTCTTGAAGAGCAGAGTCTGCAGTTTACCTTTTGGTAGCTAATCCTAGATATCTGTTTAGTTCCAGAACTTGTGTCAATCATTAAAAGAGCTTTAACTCATTGGTATAAAAAGTAGTTGGAATCCATTTTATTTCCCAAGCATATCAACCATCTTAGTTACGCACAAAGAGCGAACCTATTGATGATTCTATTAAGTTTGGTCATTATATATAAATGGAGTCACATCATATGCATATTTAAGTTGCACATAATTAACTTCAGTCCCACAGAGAAAGAGAGTTAAACAGTACAGAAAATTCCACTCATCATTCCACCAATGGCGCACAAGCCCTAATCTGAGTGTGAAAAACAAGAGTTATGGTATTGCCTCAGTCTCAGGTCTCATGTGTCTCTTAAAAAAATGAGTGTGATGCCAATGTTTAAAGATAGCATTTTTTTTCATACAACATTGCCCCCAAATGCAAGCCAACTACTTCATCTGATGCCCAACTGCAGAAACAGTGCTCTATTCCCAGGCTGAAAATAAACCTGGAAGTTGAATCTATTGAGAAACTGTATGTCAGCCTCCAAAATGACATCTTTCTAATGTATTTCCAAAGGTAATTTTGCTTTATGTAACATTTGCCTTATAATCTGTCTTTAAGACTTAACCTCAGTGTAAAATATTATTTCATTCTGCTGCCAAACTGAGATTGGTCCAAGATATTTGAAGCTTATCTCTCTGACCCAGTGTAGCAGATGCTGTCAGTATCCTCCCATATGCTCTCTGCAGTCACCACTACTGTATATACCTTCTAACACAAACTGCCAGCATCTGCAGCTCTACCTGAGGGCTCCCTCCGGCCACCAAGATCTGCTTTGCTCATCTATGGGGCAGGCTAGAAATGCTGAAAAATTAAGGAACACTAGAAATAGCCCATAACAATGACTGACAGGAGATGTCAGACTAGAGGCTGACTCTGAGGTGCATATTTCACCGTGTACCCCAGAGTTCCCTATCAGGATGAAGGTAGAGTTGCCCAGAGTGGTGAGTTGCCCAGAGTGGTAATTTGCTTGATAAAACCATATATTGGTTTTCTTTCCTCCCCTTTTCTAATATTTCCTGGGATCCCAACTAAGAAAATTGCCCTTGAATCCTTGTCTCAAGAGGAAGGTTGCTTCTGGAGGAATGCAAACTACAACACTCAGAGTCCTTGTCTCAAGCACCAGACTAAAAAAAAAAAAAATTGTCAAAATTGGGTAAAAAGGGTTCAGTCCCTGAATCATTACTTTTTTTTTTTTTTTTTTTTGAGACGGACTCTTGCTCTGTCGCCAGGCTGGAGTGAAGTGGTGCAATCTCAGCTCACTGCAACATCAGCCTCCTGGGTTCAAGTGATTCTTCAGCCTCAGCCTCCCAAGTAGCTGGGACCACAGGCACGCGCCACCACACCTGGCTAATTTTTGTATTTTTAGTAGAGACGGGGTTTCACCATGTTGGCCAGGATGGTCTCGATCTCTTGACCTCGTGATCTGCCCGCCTCGGCCTCCCAAAGTGTGGGGATTACAGGCATAAGCCACTGTGCCTGGTGAATTGTGACATTTTATTCACATGGCTGGAGCAAATAAGACTATGGTTTTATATACTCTTTGGTTTATATAATCTGTGTAACATTTCCCAACACCAATGCCTAGAAAAAAAACCCAAACCTGCTATAGGGGCATAAAATTTGAACCTAACCTAATAAAATCAATTGTAATTTGATACCTGATGCCATTTTCCCATAGGAAAAGTCTGGAACTTACTTGGCTGTTTTCTGTGCCTAGGGAGATACTTGGACCTTTCAGCAGGAACGCTGCTATCTATTGTGTTCCTTGTATCTGAGAGTTTAAAAGTTGACATTTCCAGTGTGTTGGTCCACAGGTATTTCTTTCGAACAACTGCTAGTAGAATTCACTTGCATGAACTAATTTATTTTAAGTTATATGCTTAGAATTTTCCCTGGGGTTAGAAACCTTTAAATTTGATGCATACGTTCACAAAAACCAAAATGGACAAAATAGTAAAATCCCATATTAAATTAAAAAAAAAAGTCATTACTGTTATTCCTACGTAGGAGAAATCCAGGATTCCATAAAATTTCACTCTCAAGAAGATAGGTGTCTTCAGAATTACATTCCTGGAATAAAGCTTGAGGCTGAAAGACATAAGAAACCACTGCATTTTTAGGGCAAACAGAAATATAATACTGTCCTATAACATTATTAAATGTCATCTCAGAGACTGTGGACTTTTATTGTAAAGGAAAAAGAGATTTAAGAGGTATATTTGTCAATAGTGCTTTTGGCTATTTTCCTCTAAAGTTGCATTTTGTTGCAAATTTTCCTGTGGAAATTTAAGATATTGGGACGTCACATAGATCTTCACCTCAAAGGGTTGCACTGATTTTAGGCTAAATAATATTAGTTGCCTCTTATATGGTTCTTAACAAATATTTCATTAACTGAACACTCTAGTTATAGCCTCGAAAATCTGTATCTTTACTAAAAGCCATCTCCTTTTGTTCCTGGTGGAGTGTGAGTGCTCTTCTTTTACACCTCCTCCATGCTGAAACATTCTGTATGCCAACTGATGTGGAGTGTTCTTGGCACCCTCAAGACCTGAAATGACTGGCTCTGGAATATATTGTATTGATCTCACAGTGACATTTGTGCCTCTAGCTTGTTCCCTGGCTGGGGTCTGAGAGAGATCCACACACAGGGCTGCCTTAGGCTTGAGACAGTCTGTTGAGTTTGTACCTCTAAACATTATTTATCATTTGATTCTCTTTAGATGATGTGCAGTTGTTAATTTTCAGTTTAAAAAACAAAATAAAATCACCTGCTTTGTGTGTTTCAGGAAAATAATAAAAACAGAGTCTGATCACATTGATTTTATGTAGACTCTGAATCTTTTTTTAAGGAATAATTATTTTATGCTCAGATAAAAATAATGTAAAAATAATCAGAAATATTCATACTCAGGTGAAACATGACCTGTTTCATTCACATGGCAGAAATAGTTTCTAAATCACTTTAAATCATAAGGGTATATGCATAGAAAGGACATTTAAAAGGCCTTTTTCTTTTCTTTAACATTTCACCCATGCAGGATTGTATCTCATTTCTTTGAAAACAACCCTTTAGTGCTTATTACTGAGCTGTCTTTGAGAGCAGATCTCCTGACTTCTATTATAATGAGCTCTAAAGAGAAAGAGAGAGAAGAGAGAGAGAGAGAGAGAGAGAAAGACAGAGGCAGAGGATTTTAATGGGAGGATATCTTGTTAGAACCAATAAAGCTAAAGCAGCCCTGGAATGATAGATTATTTTGTTTCATCAGGTTCAAAACAACATTTGAAGAATATGCTAACATTCTCTTAAAAATCTGTTCTTTCTGCTCATAATCCCAAGCAGAAATCTTCAGATATTGTGAAAGCATATTCACATTTCATTACCACAGCCACCCAGGCAGCTGTATAGAAATTTATCAGTCATTGATGTTTTTGAAGCACTGACAGGCAGTCTTTAGGGAAAATCAAGTACAAAGACTAACTCCGAATTAAAAGGTATGCAGATAACTCTCATTTTCATGATGAATAAATTTCAAATAAAGCCACCTAGAAAACACACACAGACACACACACACACACACACACATGCGCGCACATACACACACACACGCACCACATACACACTCATATTTCTCAGTTAATATCGACAAAGATACACTAAATACACTAAACCCCTCTGAGACTAGTTTGGTACGCTGGCAAAAATAAACAGACTGATTCTAGAGATTATACAGCAGCTGTATGATCCCAAGATATTTGTCTCTCTGAGGGACAAAGAATCAACTGAACCCTAAATGTGCATCCTCCTCATGAGATTGTGTCCATTAAAGCCAATCATTTTAATCAACTTCATAATCAATATCCATCAGTGAGATAGCATCAGATGCAGCGATCAAAGTCTGGCCACCGAAACCAAAATACACGACCTCAAGTAAGAAAGGACTTGATTTGTAGGCTACTTATGGGGAAGAAACAAAAACTCTTTCTCTAATATTCTGCCTGTTACTTACGTCTCCAACCTCAAGGAAAATGCCTTCCCTACATGGCAAAAAGAAAATAGGCAAATGGCAACCGATTAATAAAATAGGTTAAAGTATCCAGAGTAATGAAACTAGATTAATGAACATGCTAAAATAATTCATCTTGGAAAGGGATAAATGAAGGGCTTTATAAATAAAGCATATGATTTATATGATTAAGACCTATAAATTAATCTGGAAAAGTATTACATCTACTTAAGATAGAGCATTCTTAAGTATGCAAACTCGACTTTATTTATTAAAAAACCATGCAAATGAAGGGTAAGAACTACTATGTCCTAACTGAGGAATGGCATCTCTACAACCATCTCCCCATCCCTATTTACAACCCCATTTACTTCTCTGCACAATTCTCATCTTTATGATGAATACATTTCAAATAAAACCACCTAGAACACACAGAAACACAGATCAATAGCATGAAATTTGACACTTTAAGAAATGTACTCTTTGGACCTGTAAGAGAACCAAGTTAGATAGTTCATATAGAAATCAAACCATAACTGTGAACTCATTTATACTTTAGTAAAATGGGGAGAAACAAGGATTGTTGAATGTAAATCAAAAATATTTAGAATGTTTGTTAGTTAATTCAAATGAAAAACAGCTTGGGTATTAAAGTACATTTTCTTTTTCCCACTGCTGTGAATAACTTTAGTTCACAGAAATCTGGGGGGATGTACAATAATTTTTGTCACTGATCCTGACACGATTAACTGAGAAACTGGGTAATTATATTCCCTAGAATCTGTCCATATTTCCAGTACTATGCTGGTTATCTGCAGAGGAATACCTCTCTAATGATTTGGATGAATTGTATGATAAGGTTTTGTATTCTGGTATACAGAACTGAAATATGATCTTCAGTCTCCCACACAGTAATTGCATAGGGCAGATTAATGTCAAAGAGGCTTTGAACAAGCTAGGTTCATCATCAGAATTTTCCTCTAGTGCTGAGTTATGACCTAATGTGTTTCCCTGCAGTGTCCCAAAAAGATGAAAGAATATGGTTAGAAATATTATATAGTGCCCATAAAAGAGGTGTTCTTTCCCATCATTCAGAAAAACACAAGGAAAAGATTTGCTAAACCATCATTTCCAGACAGCAGTCTATTGCATGATCATTGAAACACACCTAGATTATTTTGAGGTAGATCATACTTTGAATGTCATTTTAACATATTGATATGATCAGATACATATACTACCAATGTCTCAAGCCACTCATTCTCTCTGGATATAGTCATCATGAGGAAATGTGTTCTCTTACCCGGTCCACAAGGGGGTGTAGTTTTAAGGGCAAGAACTTCCCAGCGCCACGCCCCCCTCCCATCTCTCTCCACCCGGGAGATTTAATGGTTTTTTTTTTTTTGTTTCTGAGGGCATCGGAAAAGGTCACAAGTCAATCACTCCAGTGGAAGTTTAAAGGAACTCTTTTCATTAGGTGGGGAGGCTTGGAGAAGGAGGGAATTCCCCCCATGTTAAAAGTCCTTGTCCCCACACCCAGCCTGATTTCCCCTCTGGAGTCCCCTTCTACACTTTTCATGGAAGTTTCATCTCTTCTTCTCCTTTTTTTCTCTTTTCTCTGCTTAAATAAAATCATCTTTCTGCAATACTTCTTGGGTCCAGTATTTATAAGCTTACCTTGCACCTGCAGTGGTCCCCTCTCTCATTCTTGAGATAGTGGAGACCAAGAACCTACAACATTCTCTTGGGGGAGCTGTGCCTCCCCTGCACCCCAAAAACCCAGTTAACAATCACACATGGTGACCTAAGAATTTTTTGGGTGAGAATAAAATATAAATGAGGTCACAGTTATGGTATTGATTTCTATATGAACTAACTTGGTTCTGTTATAGAACCAAAGACTACATTTCTTAAAGTGACAAATTTCATTCTATTGATCTCAAGATGAACTCATATGGGTGGCTCAGTGTAGGCTAGATAAGTGGTTCCTACATTTGTTGGTGCCTCAAAATTCCTGTCATTTACATTTTTCCCTTTCTTTTATTTAGGCTACTCAATCTTCTGAATCCTAATCTCTGAGATGATTCTGATACAGACATTACCAGCACTTGGAAAATATTGAATTAGATGGATCTTCAAGCTAAGGGGAAAAACCCAAAACATCAAAATGTAGTTGATCAGTCAAGTCAGCTTCAGACCTTGTTTGCTTCCCCTTCAAACAGTGATGTTCTCTTTCTCCTAGTTTGATAACAAAGCTCCTGGAAGAGTTTTCAAGCAAGAAATATCTCATTTTCTAGAAATTATTAAAAACCTTCCTAACCAGGCTAAGTGTTACTTATGTGTACTCTGAGCATATCTCTGTCATTAAAGTTACTAAGTATACTTTGATGTTTTATCAATGTTTCTATTTTCTGAATTCTATCTTCCAAAGACCTTGAGAGAAGGACAACTTTTAATTCCTCTTGAAGTCTACTATAGAATATGCACATGTTATCTGCATATATTTTTTGTTCTGAGATGAACTAGAATGCTGAATGAAGACTCTTATTCATACACTAGCTCTGACACCTCAAGGTCTTTTTCATCTCTTTGGTCTTCAATTTCCTCATGAAGATGCTGTACTAAATGATTTCTCTAGCTTTTTCCAGCTTCCATCACTCTGCTGCTGTATGAATTGTAATGAATTGACTAAGTTTGGATGAGTAAGACTCCACTCTTAAGGAAATAAGGATGTTTTCACGTCTCCTTAATCAATTTCTGTTTGACACAGGCCTGATCTCCTTAGTTCAACCACAGAACTGAGTGATATCCTAGGAAACTTGTGTTCTATGTGCCAATAATCTAAAATCCTTGTGTCAACTCTAGAATCTACTGGATGCATAAATGATACATATTATCTTCCACCTAATGTTGATCAATCATCCATTTGGCTTCATTGGGGTGCACATTACCAGAAATGGTTTTAATGTGTTCCAAAGGAGTCAAAATCTTAATACTGAAGAGAAAAGAGAAAAGAGAGTAACTCAAGAACCATTATCCTAAAAACTTTATGATTACAATTTATCTCTTAATGAGATTTAAAAAAATTCTTTAGTGTCCCTTTCTGAATGTAAAAAGATGCAATCTAAAATTACTCAAATATTTATATTTCTTTCAATGTCTTTAATCCATTTTGTCATTTAATTGTATAAAGCTATCTTCTACAAAATAGTACTCTGATATGTTGAAATAAATTGATTTTAAAAAATGGACATGGATAAAAAAGCTACAGATGGGGTTTTTATATACAGTTGTTTGCTCCATAGATGGAATATTGAATCCTTCATCCATTAAATGTATCCTCACCACAGATTTGCTGCACCTGCTATTTTACATCTCAGTATATTTTATACTGAATATTTATGGCCCTTTCAAAATAATATGGAGATACACTAAATGGTCAGAAACAGCCCAATGCTGACATCTACTGGATATACAACTGGACAAATTTGCTATCAAAAGAATGCCTATATTCTACTTTACATTGTAAAGGTATAAAAAAAAGCAAAACGTAATTTGTTATGCTTAATAAACATTTCTACTCGTTATGAATACATTCATATTTCATATCTAAACCAAAGATGCCACTGTATTTCAAAATGGCTAATATTGGGAGGTTAGAAAATATTGGACTTAGAACCTAAGAGGAATGGGAAATAAACTCTTATGCTTTGGATGGGGATGAGCTCAGGACTAATGCACTTGAGCCACTGGTAACATTCTTCAGCTACTAATCCACTTCTGCAGGAAATGGTCCTTTCCTGCGTAAACAGAAAATGTAGCTCCCACCCCTCTCCTCATCTGGTCTTGGGAAATCATGCAAGTCCTATTTTTTACACCAGTATGGTTTCTTTGACAGATTTTTCTTGGCTTCTATGACCCTATTAGGAATTACATCTTTATTTTGCCAAGGTAGATTCAACTACTATATACGATGTTATAATAGGAAAGTCAGACAGACTTGGGTTCAAATCTTGGCTCAGCCTCTTAAATATATGTCTGCATAAATTAGGAAAGTTATTGAATTGACTAACTAAAAAATTTTTATGGTAAGGACACTTAGTATCCTCAAACATTTTTAAGTACACAATATGGTATTATTAACTATAAACACAATGTTATATAGAAGACTTGTAAAATTTAGTCATCTTGTATAACTAAAACTTTATACAGGCACACCTCTGCTTCTTGTGTTCACTGATTGCATTTTGCATATATTAAGCTTTTTAAAATGAAAGGTTGTGGCAACCCTGTGTTGAGCAAGTCCATTAGTGCCAGGTGATTTATCTAACAGCTTGTTCTCACTTGATTTCTCTGTGTCCCATTTTGGTAATTCTCACAATATTTTAAATGTTTGCAATACTATTCTATCTGTTGTGGATGTGTGGTCAGTGATCTTTGATGTTAATATTGTAATTCAATTGGGACACCATGATATTCTCACCCATTTAAGATTGTGAACTTTATGGATAAGTGCTGTGTAAGTTCTGACTGCTCTACCAACTGGTCATTCTCCCATCTTTCTTCCTCTCGTTGAGCCTCTCTCTATTCCCTGAGACACTACAATACTGAAATTTGGCCAATTAATAACTCTACAGTGATCTCTAACTGTTCAAGTGAAAGGAATTGCTGCACTCACTTATTTTAGGTGATCGAAAGCTAGAAATGATTACGCTTAGTGAGGAAGGCATTTTGAAAACCAAGATAGGCTGAATGCTAGGCCTTTTGTGTTGGTTAGCCCAGTTTTTAATGCAAAGGAAAAGTTATTGAAGGAGATTAAAAGTGCTACTCCAGTGAACACACAAATGATAAGAAAGCAAAACAGTCTTATTGCTCATTTAGAGAAAGTTTTAGTGGTCTGGACAGAAGATCAAACCAGCCACAACATTTCCTTAAATGAAACCCTAATCCAGAGTAAGACTCCAACTGTCTTCAATTCTATAAAGGCTGAGAGAGCCGAAGAAGTTGCAGAAGAAAATTTTAAAATCAGCAGAAGTTGTTTCACAAGGTTAAAGAAGAGAAGCCATCTCCATAACATAAAAGTGCAAGGTGAAGCAACAAGTGCTGATGTAGAAGTTACAGCATGTTATCCAGAAGATATAGCTAAGAGAATGGATGAAGGTAGTTACACCAAACAACAGATTTTTAATGTATAAAAAACAGCCTTCTATTGGAAGAAGATGCCATCTAGGACTTTCATGGCTACAGAGGAGAAGTCAATGCCTGGCTTTGAAGCTTCAAAGAAGCTGAACTCTCTTGTTGTGGGTTAATGCAGCGAATGACTTTAAGTTAAAGCCAATGCTCATTTACCATTCCAAAAATCCCAGGGCTCCTAAGAATTATGCTAAGTCTATTCTGCCTGTGTCCTAGAAATGGAACCACAAAACCTGGATGACAGCACATCTGCTTACAGCACAGTTTATTGAATATTTTAAGCCCACAGTTGAGACTACTACTTGGGGGGAAAAGAAGACTCCTTTCAAAACATTATTGTTGATTAACAATGCACCTAGTTACCCAAGAGTTCTGATGGAGATGTACAAGGAGATGAATGTTGTTTTCATGTCTGCTAACACAATACTCATTCGGCAGCCCATGGATCAATGAGTAATTTTGAATTTCAAATCTTATTTAAAAAATACACTAAAGGAAGGCCATAGTTGCCCTAGATAATAAGTTTTCAGACGTATCTGGGCAAAATAAACTGTAGCCTTTTGGAAAGGAGTTTGGAAGAAATTGATTTCAACCTCACAGATAACTTTAAGTGGTTCAAGACAGCACTGGAGGAAGTAACTGTAGATGGGGTAGAAATAGTCAAAGACATAGAATTAAAAGTGGAACCTGTGGGGGTGGTGACTTATGTTTGTAATTCCAGCACTTTGGGAGGCTGAGGTGAGTGGATCACCTGAAGTCAGGAGTTTGAGACTAGCCTGGCTGACATGGTGAAACCCCATCTGTACTGAAAATGCAAAAATTAGCCAGGCATGGTGGCACATGCCTGTAATCCCAGCTACTTGAGAGGCTGAGGCAAGAGAATCACTTGAGGTTAGGAGACAGAGGTTGCAGTGAGCCAAGATCATACCACTGCACTCCAGCCTGGGTAACAGAGTGAGACTTCACCTCAAAAAAAAAAAAAAAAAAAAAAAAAAAAAAGTGGAGCCTGAAGATGTGACTGAATTGCTACAGTCTCATGATAAAGCTTACATGGATGAAGAGTTGCTTCTTTTGGATGAGTAAAGAAAAAAGAAACTAGTTCCTTTAAACGGAAACTACTTCTAGTGAAGATTTTGTGAACATTGTTGAAACAACAATAAAGAATCTAAAGTATTATATAAACGTAGTTGATAAGGAAGCAGCAGAGTTTAGAGAATTGCCTTTAATTCTGAAAGAAGTTCTACTGTTGGTAAAATACTATCAAACAGCACTACAGCAACCTTCAATTGGTAAACAACATAGTATCTGGGAAGCACAGCAAGGCAAAGTGCAATAAAACAAGGTATGCCTGTAGCTCAGATATGTTTACTTTAAATGGTCAGATTCACATAATCTCTTCTGGTACTTGTTAAGGTTTCTCCCACCTTCCCTTCTCCAAACCAACATAGCCTCTGAATATAAATAGTATCTTCAGTGCCCTAATGATGGAGGAAAGAAGAAACCCCAAATCAGAAAACTGTCTTTTGTTCCTTCTTCTGGAACCTTTGAAGCATCTATAAAAATGTTCCTGGCCCCTTATGATTATTTTAAAGCCCTTGGAATCTGTTGCTAAAATTCATGACTGGTGAAACGGGTTATTTTTCTGAGAACGCTTGAAAACCTCCATGCCCACTCTAATGACTTGGCCCATCCTGGATCCCACTCATATTACAGGGTATCTAAATTCTCAGCTACATTCTCCATATGGCCCCTATCCAAAGCAGCCTTCTGGCTCTCTACTCTTAGCTTTCTCTGCGTCATCTCTTCTGATTATTCAAGGACATTCTGCACCTTTTTTTATACCATGTGAAGCCAAGGGAGATGCCTGGTATCCAGCCTGCTCTCTACGCCACCATCCCTCTTCTCAGCACCCATCCACACACCAATGCAAATGTGAGTGATTTCATTAAGTAGTATCCTCCCAGAAACCCAAACGGAAAAGTAGAACACAAGCTCTTTTTATTTCAGATTTCTATAAAAATTCTATATATTGTGTTTATGTACTCTGCTCCCCCTTTTCAAGGATAATCTTGATGGGGCAGGTAGGGGACATGGAGAGAAATCACTAACATCTGACCTTGTCCCTATTATATTCCATCTATCTCTGTCTTCCTCTGGAACTGAAATATCTGTATTTTTCTTCCCATTCCTGTCACAGAGAATTCCTCTACATCATACGTCCTTTCCTAGTCCTCTTCCAAAGAGTCTTAAAACTAAAAGTCTATAGTAGAAGAAGCTATTATTCTGGGGAGAAAGAAAACGAAAGAAAGGACTTTTTCATATGATATGCCCATGCCTAAGGAAAACTTTCTCTTAGCAGGAATTGAGATGGTTACTTTGATTTTAGTCATTAAATGAAACTTTTATCTACATCGTCCAGGAAAAAAAAAATAATACAACTTCAAAACAGACAGCACACAAGGATTAAGACTAAATTCTTTGAAAATCCAACCCAACCTGTGCCCCCATTCAGAAGGAAATGGCAGAAAAGTATACCTAGTTAGTTCTTCTAGAAAGATATCCCTGAATAAGATTCCACCCTTGTCAAAAATTTAAATTGACCATACCCATATTCAGACTTTTCTAATACTCTGAACTGAAATTGTTAGAGGCCCTAGAGTTCAAACTCCTGTACCTTCTCAAATGGCCAGTGGACCAACACAATGATTAATTTTAGATCCTACCTCTCAGTAAGATTGAGGCTTTTAATATTTGACCACCCAGTCTCAAGTAGATGGAAAATTAAGTGGTCTGATATACAAATGAAGAACAGACAAGTGAATGACATTAGGTGGGGAAGGTAGGGCTTACAGTCCTGTGAAAACCTCCACAGTAGATGAGCCAGAGGAGAAGTGAGAAGTGAGAAGTCCATTCATGGCTGTCAATCTTTCTTCATTTGTTCCTCAGGACACGGCTATGCATGAGGGCAGCACAGTCAATGCCGAGCCAAGAGAAGACTTCCACAATTTCTATTAAATATGTACAGCTTTTTCACTACCATAAGATCAAAAAGTCCTAAATTGAATTATCTTAATTTTGGGACCATGTATGTTCATTATTGTCTCTTAATAATAAGGAGTATTGCTCAGTTTAAGTCTGGTGCAGGAGAGAAGGAGATGTAAATAAGGAAACCGAGTAGCAGAAGGGAGGAAAAAAGTATTCATAGGGTCATTCTCTAAGCTTTCAACTGCAACTGGAAGAAAACAACTCAAAATAACAATAAATTATATAATAAATCTTAAAATGTTCCTCTGTTACTTCAGCAGCTTAATGGCTCCTTTAAGGACCAATCAAGGGCTCTTCCAGCAAGGAAATGGGGGGAAATATGGTTATTAGGTAGAAACCAGTAGTCTCAGCTACAGGATTATATATGCTGAGGGCAAGGGGGAGAGCTGTGATTCAAATATAGTCTTTTTGACAGTTGGAATTATTAGTAATATTGTCCTTTTGGACTGCCTATAGTTGTAGACTGTAGCAAATAGGATACAAATTATCTTGAAGAAATTCTTAACTTCAGCCCGCTGAATGTTACTGCTACCGTCACCTACTGCTATCCTTAGCTTCACTTGTCAGTTTTGCCTTTATATTCCTGGTCAATGAATATAGATACAATGAAGATTTCTGATCACTTCTCTCAACCTGAGTCCACACACAGTAAGAAATAGCAAGGAACCATCTTAAAGTGTAGTCAGACAGAATGACGAAAAATCAGCCAAAGATAGCTGTACCAAATGTGTGTATCCTGTCTCAGAGCAGGGTTAAGGAAATGGGCTTTTCTTATTGACAGTGGGCCTGTAAAGTGATTTATAAAAATTACTCAGGTTAAAAACTAGGAGGCAGAAAAATAGAGTTAAATGAATGTCAAGTGCATCTCAAACATTCATGCAAGGCAGTAATTTCAACTTCCTCCCTCTTTCATCCCATCTCAGCTGCCAAGAAGTATCTCCAACATCTATATGTATACATACCCAGTCAAACTGGATACCATTAAAGAATTCATGTGTGTTAGTAGTGGCTTTTTATTGTGCTCTCACCCCCCACCATTCATCTTCACTTTAACTTATGAAAATATATACCTTGTCTCAGTTTCCAGTATTTCCATCTATTTTTTTGAAAGAAAGAAAAAGAGAGAAAATAAGAAAGAAAGAAAGAGTGAAAGAAAGAAAAAAAATGAAAGAGAAAGAAAGAGGAAGAGAAAGAGGGAGAGAGAATGGGATTCTTATTCTATTGCCCAGGCTAGAATGCAGTCTAAAAATGGGTATTAAAAACCTCTTTTATGCCAATAATTGTGCTTAACAATGGAGATAGGAAGGAATAAGGGATGAAAATAACAAACAAGCAGCCAACCAATATTTTATTTAAACC
>CAUYLG010028080.1:0-19181 GCA_963573385.1 Cacajao melanocephalus
TCATCTCTGCCCAGGAGGTGATTTACAGAATCCACTAGACCTCAGAATGTCTGAAGCCCCTCACCCCCACCCCTGCCCCTCACCCGCACCCCCGAGGTGGTTTTAGGGGTATAAAAGGTATTGACACCCTCCCTCCGGGGCCACGGGTTGGAGAGACGTGAGTCCTCCGTTGTCGCCGGCAATAAAGACCCTGCAATTTGGCCTACTTTTATCTTGTTGTTGACTTTCTATGCTCAGTTCAGTACAACAGTGTGATGAAGAAAATCTTCCTAGAAGTCTACCTTGTGGAATAGTTTTAATGACTTGGAGCATCAATTATAAAAAGGAGGAATTACAAGTAGAAGAAAACATGGAAAGAGTGGAGGAAAGTTCATAGTAAATAGATGAACAGATAAGCTGTCTTGATGTTACATGTGGTAGTGAGCCTCCAAGATAGCCCCCAATTATCCCTGCCTCTTGCTATCCCCAGCCTGGTAAAATACTCTCTCATGTTGTGCCAAATGTAGTCTGTGTGATCAATAGACTGTGGCAGAAGTGATGGGTTATCACTTCTGAAATTAGGTTTTGTAAGATATTGCTGCTTCCGTGTCTCTCTCTCTCCCTCTCTCTCTCTCTCTCTCTCACACACACACACACACACACACAAACACACACCAACTAAAGTCTACTGCCAGTAGCCATAGGAGTGCTCTAATCAGGCTTGAGAGGCAGTAGCCTTGTTCTACAGCCTTACTGCTGTCTCATGAGAGAGGCTTACTGTAGGCTAGTAAGTGTGTAATACCATTATGTCTAAAAATGATAATACCTTAATAAAAATAATTTGTAGCTGAAAAATGCTAATTATCATCTGAGACTTCAGCAAGTCATAGTCTTTTCACTGGTTGAAAGTCTTACCTTGATATTGATGGCTGGCTGACATCAGGGTGGTGGTTGAAATTTAAGGCAGCTGTGACAGTTTTCAAAAATTGGACCCAATGAAGCTTGCTGCATCAATTGACTCTTCCTTTCACAAAAGAATTATCTGTAGTTATCTGTAGCATGCAATGTTGATTAATAATAGCATTTTATCCACCATAGAACTTCTTTCAGAATTGGTTAATACTCTCAAACCCTGCCACTACTTTGTCAACTAAGTTTATGAGTATTCTAAATCCTTTGTTATCATTTCAACAATGTTCACAGCGTCTTCACCAGAAGTAGATTCTATCTTAAGAAACCACTCTCTGCTTATCCATAAGAACCAACATCTCATTCATTAAAATTCTGTGATGAGATTGCAGCAATTCAGTCACATTTTCAGGTTCCGCTTCCGATCGAGTTCCCTTGCTATTTCCATGATATATGCAGTTACTTCCTCCACTGCAGTCTTGAACCTCTCAAAGTTATCCTTGAGGATTGGAATCGTGTTTCAACCTACCTTAATGTTGGTATTTTGACTTCCACTCATGAGTCACAAATATTCTTAATGGCATCTAGAAAGGTAAATTCTTTTCAGGTTTTCAATATACTTTGTCCAGATACATCAGAAAAATTACTATCTATGGTAGCTGTAGCCTTACTGAATGTATTTCTTAGATGATAATACTTCCAAGTTGTACTACACCTTGATCCATGGGTTGCAGAATGGATATTGTGTTAGCAGGCATGAAAACAACATTAATTTTCTTATAAATCTCCATCAGAACTCTTGGGTGACTAGGCATACTATCAATGAGCAGCAATGTTTTGAAAGGAATCTTCTTTCTGAGCAGTACCTCTCAACAGTGAGCTTAAAATATTCAGTAAACCATGCTGCTTATAGAGCACAGGCAGAGTACATTTAGCATAATTCTCAAGAGTCTTAGGATTTTTAAAATTGTCAATGAGCATTTATTTCAACTTCAAGTCACCAGTGCATCAACTGCTAACAAGAGAGTCAACCTGTCCATAGAAGTCAGGAATTAACTTCTTCTTTCTAGCTGTGAGATTCCTAGACGGTATCTTCTTCCAGTCAACACTGAAAGAATATATTGTTTAGTGTAGCCACTTTCATCAATGACCTTAGCTGGATAACTTGCTATAGCTACATAAGCCCTTGCTCCATCAGCTTGCACTTTCATGTTATAGAGGCAGCTTGTTTTCTTAAGCTTCATGAACCAACCTCTGCTAAATTTCAACTTTTCTTCTGCAGCTTTCTAAAATCTCGACCTTTTTAGACTGAAGAGAGTTAGGGCCTTGCTTTGGATTAGGTTTGGGCCTGAAAGGATGTTGTGATGGGAGGTAGGATGTGGAGCAAGATGCCTGAATATAACCACTCAGTGATTGTCTTCCCAACCCCTGCAGGAATATTAAATTGAACAAATATCCACAAAAGAAAGCACTTTCATGAAAAGCAAAAATAAGGTGAGCTCTCACAATACCTAGTTTTAACATATCAAGAGAAGAGGCACTGAAGAGGGCAGTCTTGAATTATCTATACAACCCCTCTCCCATTCCTCAACAGCACAGCATGGCACAAAAAGAGAATCTGTGTACTTAGGGGGTGAAGAGCAAAGCAATTTGGACTTTACATTGGAATGCAGTGCTGTTTGTCACAGCGGAAAGCAACACAGGGCAAAATCAGCCAGTGCTCATTGCAGGAGCATTTCTACCAGACCAAGCCAGAGGGGAATCATCCCTCTCAGTAGTGAGGATCTGAGTTCTGCGAGACCCGCTGTGGGCTTAAGTGTTCTGGGGTTCTAACCATACTTGAAAAGCAGTCCAGGCCATGGGACTGAAACTCCTGGGCAAGTCCTGGTTCTGGGATGGACTTGATGTGCACACAACCCAGTGAGACACCAGCTAGAGTAGCCAAGGAAGAGCTTGCATCACCCCTTTCCCAACTCCAGGCAGGGCAGCTCACAGTTCCAGGAGAAGAGGAAAGAGTAAAGAGGACTTTGTCTTACAACTTGGACACCAGCTCACCCACAGTAAAATAAAGCATCAAGCAGAGTTCTGAAGGCCCCATTTCAGGCCATATCTCCCAGACAACATTTCCAGGCTCACTCTGGGCCTGAAGGGAACCTTGAAGTGAAAAACCCAGTCCTGGCAGAATTCACTATCTGCTGACTAGAAAGCCCTTTGGACTTAAAAAAATCACCAGTAGCCAGGTTGCAGTCTCTATGGGCCTTGGGCAAGACCTAGTATCAAGCTGGTTTCAGGTGTAATCCAGCACATTCCTAGCTATAGTGGCCATAGGGAGAGATTCCTTCTGCTTGAGGATATTAAAAGGAAAAGTAAAAAAGTCTCTGTCTTGTAACCTGGGTACTAGCTCAGCCCCGGGAAAATAAAGCACCATGGATATTCCTGAAGCACTCAATTCCAGGCCATAGATCCTGGATGGCATTTTCAGAGCCCCCCAGGCCAGAAAGAAGCACACTGCCCTGGAGGGAAAGAGTTAGTCCTGGCAGGATCCATTACCTGTTGATTCATTACCAATAGGCAGGAAATAGTTGCCACAGGTACTGGTTGAGACTTGGTACTGTGCTGGCTTCAAGTGTGACCTAGCACATTGCAGGGGCAGTGGTCATGGGAGTGCTTGTGTCACCATTCCTGTAACTCCAAGCAGTTCAGCATGGAAAGAGAGACTATGTTTGTTTGGAAGAAAGTAAGGGAAGAGAACAAGAAGAGACTCTTCATGGCAGTCTGGGGAATTCTCCTGGGTCTTACCCAAGGCCACCAAGGTGGTATGTTTATGATGCTGCAAGAGCCACAGTGTTACTGGGTTTGGGGTACTCCCTAATGCACATATGTCTGCAGTGGCCAAAGACTTAGTTCACAACACTTAATTCCCTTTGAATACTTGGAAAACCTTCTCAAGAAGAATGGGTACAAACAAGCCCAGACTACAAAGATTAGAATAAATATCTAACTCTTCAATGTTCAGACATCCACAGACATACACAAGCATCAAGACCATCTGAGAAAACATAACCTCACCAAACTAAATAAGTCAGAGTGACAGAGATATGTAAGCTTTCAGACAAAGAACTCAAAATAGCTGTTTTGAGGAAAGTTAATGAAATCCAGGACAATACAGAAAAATAATTCAAAATTCTATCAGACAAATTTAACAAAGAGATTGAAATAATTTAAATGAATCAAGTAAAAATTTTGCAGCTCAAAATTTTGGAGCTAAAATATTTAATTGACAAACTGAAGAATGCCTTAGAGTCTCTCAACAGCAGAATTGATCAAGCAGAAGAAAGAGTTACTGAGCTTGGAGATAGGCAATTTGAAAATATACGGTCAGAGAATAGAAAAGAAAAAAAGCATAAAAATAATTAAGTATGTATGCCTGGGGATATAAAAATAGTGTCAAAAGGGCAAATCTCAGTTACTGGCTTTGAGGGTAAAATGGATAGGGAGATTGGGGTGGAAAGTTTTTTTCAAAGGGATAATAACAGAAAACTTTCCAAACCAGTTCTAGATAAAGCAATTCAACAAGGGAAAGAAATAAAATGCATCCAAAGTGCAAAGGAACAAGTCAAATTATCTCTGTTTGCAGTTGATATGTTCTTATATTTGAAAAAACCTAAAAACTTAACACACACACACACACACACACACACACACAAGATTAGAACAGACAAAAAAAAACCCAGTAAAGTTTCAGGATACAAAATTAACATACAAAAATCAGGAACATTTTTATATGTTAACAGTGAATAATCTGAAAAGAAATCAAGAAAGTAATCTCATTTACAATAGCTTCAAAGAAAACAAAATACCTAGGAATAAAGGCAAAGAAATGAAAGATCTCTACAATGAAAAGTATAAAATATTGATGCAAGAAATAGAAATGGTCACAAAAATGAAAGGATATTCCATATCCACAGATTGGAACAATCAATATTGTTAAAATGTTCATACTACCCAAAGCAGTCTACATATTCAGTACAATCTTTATCAACATACCAAAATATTATTAAAACACCAGTAATATTATTCACATAAATAGAAATAACAATCCCAAAATTTATATGAAACCATAAAGGACCCAGAATAGCCAAAGCTGTCTTGAGCAAAAAGAATAAAACTGGAGGAATCAAATTACTTGACTTCAAGTTATACTATAGAGCTATAGTAACCAAACCTGCATTGTACTGGCATAAAAACAGACACATAGACCAACGAAACAGAATAGAGAACCCAAAAATATATCCATACTCTAATGTGCACTCATTATTGACAAAGGTGTCAAGAATATACATTGGAGAAAGGACAGTTTCTTCAATAAATGGTGCTGGAAAAACTGGATATCCATATGCAGAAGAATGAACCTAGACCTCTATCTCTGGCACATACAAAAATCTAATCAAAATGAATTAAAGACTTAAATTTAAGACCTCAAACTGTAAAAGTACTAAAGGGAAATGTTGGAAAGACTCTTTCAAACATTGGTCTAGGCAAAGATTTCTTGAGCAATACCCCACAAGCACAGACAACCAAGGCAAAAATGGACAAATAGGATCATATCAAGTTAAATATCTTTTGCACAATGAAGGAAACAATCAACAAAGTGAAAAGACAACCCGGAGAATGGAAGAAAATATTTGGAAACTAACCATCTGACAAGGGATTAATAACCAGAATGTATAAGGAGCTCAAACAACTCTAGAGGAAAATAATTTAATTATCTGATTTTAAAATGGGCAAAGAATCTGAATAGACAGTTCTCAAAAGAAGACATAAAAATGGCACACATGTAGAAAGAAGGTGCTCGACATGATTGTTCATCAGAGAAATGCAAATTTAAACTACAGTGAGTTACCATCTCACCCCAGTTAAAAAGACTAGTATCCAACAGACAGACAATAACAAATGCTGGTGGGGATGTGGAGAAAGGAGAGCTCTCATACACTTCTGTCAGGCATGTAAATTAGTAAAGCCATTGTGGAAAACAGTATGTGGGTTCCTCAAACATTTAAAAATAGAACAACTATATGGTCCAATAATCCCACTGCTAGGTATACATCCCCAAAAAAGGAAATCAGTGTATTGAAGAGATAGCTGCACTCCCATATTTATTGTAGCACTATTCAGAATAGCCACAATTTGAAATCAACCTAAGTGTGCATCAACGGACAAATGAATAAAAGAAAATATGGTACATATACACAAGGGAGTACTATTCAGGCATAAAAAAGAGTGAGATCCTGTCATTTGCAACAACGTGTATGAAACTGGAGGTTATTAAATTAAGTGAAACAAACTAGGCACAGAAAGATAAATTTTGCATGTTCTCATGTATAACTGTAGGAGTTAAAAATAAAAACAATTGAACTCATGCAGATAGTAGTACGATGGTTACCACAGGCTGGGAAGGGCAGTGTGGTGGGGGAGAGAAATGAAGATGATCAGTGGGTAAAAAGCATATAGTCATATACAAAGAATAATATCTGGTATTTTTTGGCACAACAGGGTGACTACAGTCAGTCATAATTTGTTGTCTATTTCAGAATAACTGAGGGAGTACAATTGGAGTATTCATAACACAAGTAAATAATGAATACTTGAGGTGATGGATACCCCATTTACCCTGATGTGATTATTAAACGTTGTATGACTATATACAAATATCTCACATACCCCATATATGTATATATGTAGATGTATGTATACATATACGGGGTGCATGATATATTTGCATACAGGCATACAATCATACAACTATCTATACATGAAGTTTTTTTCAAAAAATGTTGTGGCAGATTTTTTATCGAGACAGCAAAACTTTCTCTGTGTCAGTAATGTTGCTGTTTTGCTTTCTTATTGCTTGTGTGTTCACTGGAGTAACACTTTCAATTTCCTTTAAGAACTTCCTCTTTGTATTCACAACATTGCCATTTGGTGCAAGAGGCCAAGCTTTCAGCCTGTCTTGCTTTTCATGCCTTCCTCATTCATGTTAATCATTTTTAACTTTTGATGTCAAGTGAGCAACATGTGACTCCTTTTTTCACTTGAACCCTTAGAGTCCATTATAGGGCTATTAATTAGCTTGTTTCAATATCGTTTTGTCTCAGGAAATAGAGAGGTCTGAGGAGAGAGAGAGAGATGGGAGGATTAGAAGTCAGAACACACACACTTACTGATTAAGTTTACCATCTCATATGAGAAAGGTCCATGGCACCCCAGAACAATTAGAACAGGTAACATCAAAGATCACTGCTCACCAGATTACCACAACAGGTAAACTAATACTAATAAACTTTTGAATATTGTGGGAATTATCAAAATGTGACACAAAGGTACACAGTGAACACATGCTGTTGGAACGATGGTACTGACAGACTTGCTCCATGCAGGGTTGCCACTAACTTTCAATTTATAAAAAATGCAATATCTGCAGAGTGCAACCAAGTAAAGCACAATAAAATGAGATATTCCCGTGTTATAGGAACTGGTTGTTCTGAATAAATAGTACTTTGTCTTGAAAATCTTTTAGTTTAATTTACCATTCATAGGACCTGGTCTTCCAGTATATTGGAGATAATGGGGTCCTTCAAACCACTGTGAGATATCACCTTCTGAATAGTTCCTTTTGATCTAAAAATAATTGGGATTGGGAAATGGTGGTAAGAGAAATACCCTTAGTAACAATGCAGAAACTGTTTACCTTACTTTAGCTTAATAGGTATTTAGCCATATGCCACATGAGTGAAACTTAAGGACAAATGATATTTGTGGCCAGTAGAGAAGCAGAACTCAAAGTCTGTGATTTATGGAAGGCTATCTAGATACTTATTTTCTTTACCGTCTGTGAAGAATAAACTTCAAGATCATGGATAAAATACTTAACATTTAGATATCATTTTTGATCTCATTACATTAATGGAAAAGAGGGCATAGAGTGTTTTGCTAGAAACAATTTTGATAAGACCTTGAAATACATGACCAACTCAATAATAAATATTAGCCATATTTGTATGATTTGTCTCTTACTTCATAAGAGAGATATCATAATAAATACTGAGTTCATTATTCTGCTTATTTTGGGGAAATTCAGAAGAGGTCATTATGTTTAATTTGATGAATTTGAACATACTTTCTGGAGCAAAGGTGTTTCCTCCAGATAGTAAAATATTCCTTTTCTCTTTCATTCTGCCTAACCTAAAAAGGAGGAGGAGGAGGAGGAGACAGAGTAGAAGAGGAGAGAGGAAGGATGGAAGGAAGAAAGGAAGGAAGGAAGGGAAGGAGGGAGGGAGGGAGGGAGGGGAGGAAGGGAGAAAGGGAGGGGAGAAAAAAAGGGAGGTAGAAAGAGAGAAAAGGAGAGATAGAAGAAGAAAACACACACAAACATACACACAAACTTATCTCTCTACTTTTCTCAAACTATTTTATCAATTTTATTCAGTATTACTCAATTGCTAATTTTTTGTGTGCTCAAATTACATATTTATGCAGGACCATATCTTGCATTTATTTTTCTTTACACACTTGACTGAAATTGGGCAAGTAAAACAAATTTTATAAGTGCTTTTTAACAACTTTCAGGAAAAATTAGGCTGTCTAGAGGGAATATGATAAACAGAATAATTTCTAGCTAAGTCATATAAGAGTATGATTCTTACTATTGATGAATAACACATTAAAGGAAGCTAAGACATGGAGCTATAGGAAAAATATGTGTTCACTTAAAATGCAGATTTTCTGTTCACACTTACATGAGTGGGCAAGCAGAGTGATGAACTAAAATTTATCAGCTGCATTCGAGGCTTACGGATGTGTCATAGTCACTTTATTCATTCAGCAAATATTTACTGAGTTCCTATCTTGTGTGGGTGTAGAGATGAACAAGAGCGTTGGTCACATTCTCTTAGGGAGAGAATAAAAGTAAACAAATTAGAGCAGGATGAATGCTGAGGGGTTTGCTAGCTAAAGAGAGAGGACAGCACAGGGCTGGGCCAGTGTGTTACTAGATAGGGTGCTCTAGGGAACCTTCTCTGAGAGACAATTTGAGCTTAGACAAAAATCTCAGAAGCGATCCATCTATGTTAAACCATGAAGGAAGGAACATATTTTTGTCAGAGAGACTACAAGTAAAAAACCTTTAGGCAGAATTGAACATGGTACAGCTAGGAGTGTGATTCATAGCAATATCTAACAATGATAGGTATACAAATTGAGAAACAATGTCGTAAATGAGAGGATCCTTATACTAATAGTAGTAATGGGTAATAATTAGTGTGGATTTCCTTTGTGCCTCCAGGTAAAACTTTTTGCATAGACTGCATTGAAAAACAACAGTAGTATAATATTAAAGATTTTAATAGCAGATAGCCCCTAAATTTGAACCCTATCTCTTGACAATTATTAGCTTGGCAAATACTAGTCAATTTCTTAATCTCTCTCTTTTCTTGCCCTTGTTTAGAATGAGTATAATAATAGTGCCAACTTCCTATGATTTTTCTGAGAAATAAACAATAGTTAACATTTACTGAGTGCTAACTATGAGCCAGTGCTCTAATAAGAATACACTTAACCCTGACAGGTTAGTAAAGCTCATTAGGACATGGTCGGAAGACATGCTCTTTGTAATAAGTACACTATAAAGCATTTCCTGAATTCTTTCTATGTGTTCATTAGTAAAGTAGTATAAGGAAAAACACTGAGGCATTATAAGACCAGATTTATTTCCATTAAAATCAATGATGTTAAATATTGCATTATGATTACCGCCTTTTTTTGTAATAATCCCAAAATATTGTGAGCATTTTGAGTGTCGGAAATGTGTTTTAAACATTTTCAGTACTCCATATCATAGTATCTAAAACATAGCAGGCTCAGGGTAAATGTTAAATGAATAAGTAAACTTTAGAGTTTCTGTGGATAGAGTATTTAATTTTAACTGACTTCCTTTTCCTTCTCTTGACTCTGCCAATATAAGAGCCTTTCCTTTGCACTTTCATTTTTACTTTTTCTGCTCTACTTCACCTTCGATTATTTTTTCCAAGTGCAAGTTCCACTTAATACTTCTACAGCTGGGAATATCTACTTTTCTCTTAAAGCTTTTGGTTTTATTCCTTCCCTTGTGTGCTTTCTATCATTTTGAATATATCCTGCCACCAAAACATGTTGAAAAGGAAGCTAGGCATCTTTTATTTTGACCATTGCTTTTATTCTGATTTTTGGTTCTAAAAACATATGTTCCTCTGTAGGTAGGTAGGTAGATAGATAGATAGATAGATAGATGATAGATAGATAGATAGATAGATAGAGATATAAACACACATATGTATATATTTCATACCTTTTGAGAAATTAATTTTAGCTAATTTTAGTAGTAACATAGATCAGAAAAGCAATATTATATAAAGCTCTTTTTTTGTTCATAAGCCTCTTAATTCTATTGGAATACTTATGTGTGCATTTATCTGTGTGTGTGTGTGTGTGTGTGTGTGTGTGTGAATTTAAGTGTATTCCAACCTATTGGCATTTATATATCAATAACCAACCTTCACATCTTACACATTGAACCTAAAATTTGACCTCATAGGTCAAATATGGATCTTGCACATCTCCAAACGTAGCCATTGGTGTCTTAAATTAAAGTCCCCCTCTACATTTCTTTAACAGACCAGAGAAAGAGCCTCAGTCCCTCCCTTGATGTGAAATCAATTTCCTTCTTTGTATTGAGGCTTGTTTCTCTTGTACTAAGATTACATCTAGTCTTCTTCCTCTAGCTGTCTGTGTTCTTAATGCATTACATGGTTCTGCTTGAAAGTCTGCTCTCCCTATATCTGGGTGATTTTAATTGGTCTTTTGAAGTTTCTTTTGAAATTCTTCTCTTTCCCTTTTGATTATGTACTGTCTACAATTCCCCTTATCTCAGTCTGTATGTTAAATTCTTTTCTATATTATTATTTCCTCTGGAAATTTAACTCCAGTTATCAGGGTGTTGGTCTGTTTATTTTCTGTGTGTGTGTGTGTGTGTGTGTGTGTGTGTGTGTGTTGCTACCCATACACATACACACAAATACATTTTTCTCTGTTTGAAATTATTTTCCTGCTTCCTCTTGCACACCCAGGGGAACAGAAATAAGTCCTGATTATTGCACTATGACTCAATGTCTAGATGAGTAAATAAATGTTCTCTAAACAGTGAGATAGATTCTATGACAATTAAGTCTAAAAAAGAAGTATTTTAGCAAACTCTTTTTGGTCAAGTTTTTAGGGAAGGTGCATTGAAATTGGTTTTAAATAGGCATTTACCAAAAAAAAAAAAAAAAAAAAAAAAAACAAGAATAAAAATGAAACGTTTTGGAAATGGTCACTTCAAAAGCAACTGCATCTTCTTAAATAAAGCACTTCAGCTTCTCAGAGACGCATTCCAAAATGATTGCCACACTTATCATTTAAAACTATACAATAAACTTCTGAACCACATATAATGAGGAAGAGCTTCAGTCTACATTAGAGAAATCCACAGTAAGTACCACCTCTAGTACTGACATAAGTTTTGTTTGTGACTCACTTCTCTCAGTTGCACTATATATACACATATATATCAGAGCATTCTCCCTATTTCACATGATTAATTTCTGCATATGATGAGAATATATATCACTCCCTTTATTGTCTTATTATCACATTTTATACTCAAATTTTGAGCTGCAGAATCTCACTTGGAATTGAATCTTGACTTGTGATTTGTGAACAAGTTTTTATGATGCATTAATAAGAAATTAGATTAAAAGAATTTAGAATCAATATAATGACACTACATTTCTCTACAGCAAAAGTTGGGGATGAAGACTTAAAACTCTGGTCAAAATGGAGTTAGACTTGTTTATTTTAATTATTGCAATTTTAAAGTGTTAGTCTTGTACATCGTATGTGTGAAATAGTTTTATATGCTGTCATTCACAGAAATTGTAGCTGAGTTATATCACATGGCTGTTTATGAAATTATTTTTTTCTCAGTATGTCAGTAATGGAATACTTTATAATAACCTGAACTTGCAGATTTTGCTTGAAAATGCAGCTCAGGACCAGGCAACAAATTAGTTTTCAGCTTCAGTATTTTAAGTTCCTACTGGGTTCACCCCTGAAATTAACCTATATAAATATTCCTTTATAAATGCTTATTTCCCATTTATGGCAGTTTTTAAGAACTCTTCATTTACTGGCACACCAAGAAGTAGAAGACCTCCTGCAGACAAGTTCATTGATAAGAACACCTGCTAGTGGATTTTATTAGCCACCCACTTCAAAACTTATTACTAATTAAACATGGAATATTACCTCATCCGCTTTTAGGTTCTAATTATTTTAACCTCTGACACCGATTTATTAGAGAACTAAACTGAGTTTTGTGTTTATATTCTTTTGAATACCATTACCCTAAGAATGTTAATATCAGGTTGTATACTGTCAGTCCTCTTGCGAAGGAGTATGCATAATGTTTTTAAAGTCTCTGATATGGCTTAGAATAATACAGTGAACAAGCATCAATTATATGTATTCTAAAGACATGTTGCCTGCTTTAAACAATATAATATATGAAAAATATCTAAATAAGTAGACAGATAAATTATGATGAGGTTCTCAACAATGAAAACACTATTCCATAATTATTCATGCATAAAAACTTAGGACAATTAATGCCTGCAGGATTTATTATTATTTTACAGGCCATCAAATTACTTGACAAAAAAATATGTAGGCAGTTAAGCTACCAAAGTCAAAATATTAAAAGCTACTGTCCATAGAAAATCAATACAATGTTAAGAGAAAATATATTTGAAAGTATAATCTGAATCATTAAAAATATAATGGTATTTGAAGGAGACTTCAAAGGATATGTTGAATATATAATACTGTTACAGTTATTATACAAAAGTACAATATTCAACATTTTTCTTCTATCCAGGAGAAAGATATTTATTGTGTTACTCAGCTACACTGGACTTACTTCAAAGATGCACTGCAAATAACACAGGATCCCTGTCCTTAACCCAGTTGAAGATATGATGTGCACACTCATTAATTGAACAATAAGTTATATGAGATTGGATATAACTTTATAGCTTCATTAGGAAATAAGTGATACTAACAAGGATTATGAGTTTATTCAGCAAATATCTTTTGAGCACCTCCTCCATCCTCTGTCCCAAGTAATATTCTAGATGTTAGGAACACATTAATGAATTAAACATAAACATTTTTGTCTTCACGGACCTTACAAAGCATAAGACAAAAAATAAGCAATGTAAATATAAAAAAGGTTAAATATATGGTATAATTGAGCAGGTCTTACTGACCTTGTGATAGAAAGAGATAACTGGGCTTTACAGAATTATCAGAATGATTAAAAAATGGGTTGAATCATTCCAGTAAGAAGGATTAAGAATGTCTAAGGGGCAAAATGGAAAGTGGCTCTAATGTGGGTCTTAGAATCATACCTGCAGAGAGCAGTAAATAGATGACTGTGATGAGAGACATTTATTAGAAAGGAGCAAGTGATGAGATTGGATATAGATGTTAAAGCATAAATAGCCAAGTGTAGTCATTATATCTTCAGTGATTGGGGAATGAAAAAATTCATGCAAGGAGTGTGGTAGGAAAACAAATATGGGAATGATGGTACAGGAAAACAACTGTGTATTGGAAAAATAGCACTAATCTTATCACAACTCCAGGTAGGATCTTGACTCTCCCAATTATCTCTTCCTGAGAGTAGATTATCTATGCATCAGAATTGCAATTTGCTTATTGAAAGTAAAATACTTTGCAATTCATTAACAAATAATAGAATATTTTATTAGTTTCCCATGCTTCTAAATAAATTGTGATATGCTTAGTGGTTTAAAACAATATCCTTTTATCATTGCACAGTCTCTGTGGGTCAATAATCCAAGCAACACTTAGCTGGCCTTCTGTCAGGATTTCAATGGGCTAAAATTTCATCAGAGGCTTGACTGGGGAAAAGTCTTTTTCCAGCTCCCTCAGGTTGTGGGCAGAATTCACATCACTGTGGTTATAGGACTGAGATCACTCTCTTGCTGGCTATTGGCCGATGGATGGAATCTCTGTTTTTATGGGCTGCCTGACTTCCCCTGTTAAGCGGTGCTCCCCATAGCCTTCTGACACTGCTTCAGCTTGTTTCTTTAAACCAATCAGGGAGAAAAGCCTCTCACCTCTGTGGACAAAGAGTCTTATGTAACATAGCATATTCAAAGATGTGATTATAACCTTTCGAATTTCTCTCGATTGGATCAAATCACCAGTTCCACCTGGATGCAAGAGGAAGAGCCAGAACAAAGGTGCAACTTTAGTAGTCAGAAAATATTAGGATCACCATAAGGATTGCCCAGAATAAATGGGAAACTGAATTTGTTGGTCACTCTTAGCAAAGATGCCTTCTAACCTTATTTGTGACTCCTTTTAATGATTGTATTTTTGCTTATTACTTTTCTGATTTTTAAAAAATTTCAAGGCAGCATTCTTTTTAAATTACCTTATATCATTTTTAAAACAAAGGAAGGGAAAGAGGAAAACATTTTAGATATGAAATTTTATCAATTAAGAAAAATGAGAACATTAATAGCAGAATACAAAATTGACACAAGAGAACAGAACACTTTTTGATATGTCAGAGAGAAGGTTTAAAAAATCCAGAACATGGACAATACAATGGAAATAGGAAGAAAATGCTGTATTTGAGAGATATTATTATGCAAGAATCAAAATAAAATATAAGTTGCCAATTTATTTTGATTGGCAAGATTTAGATTTCAAAACATAAGGAAAATTATAAGATGAGTTCTTGAGCCTAGGAGATTAGAAGAATGGTATATATGTTATAGAAACTGGAAAAGAGAGAAAAAAAAAGTATGGAGGAAATGACCAGTGTTAATCATCAAATGACACCACATTGGAAAGCAGGGAAATGTTCAAAGTTCCTGTAAATATCCAAGTCTTAAAAACAAGGCAACTGATGTCCTAAGGAATTCAGCAGCATGAAGAAAGGTCAAGCAATCAGTCAAAGGCACACCCAGGATCCCAACCCAAACTTTTTTATTAGTTCTAACATCAAATGACTTTTTCTTGTACAACAGTTACTTTTCAATATTGAATTTTGGGTGATAGAAGAATATTTGATAGACATATGTAATAAATATATGCAAATAAGATAGATAACATTTGGGAAGGTAGCTGCACTAGAGGAAAAGATTTAGGTATCATTTGGGTAGAAATAAAGCATTTATTAGACTAGATCTCTAAAAGAAGAATAAGAGAAAAATAGCAGCTGGGAGATAAACTTAGGCAGCATTAATATTATGGAGGCAGAAGGAGGAATAAGAAACAGCTACCACAGACAGAATTTAAAGGAATTGAAGACTATTGAATATTATCATTTTGCTGAGTATCTAGCATGAGGTTCTTAGGTACAATATTTTATGCAATGTTACCCAAGAAATGGTGAAAAGCTAACCTGAAAACAAAAAATTACATAATTTAGCTTTTAAAATTCCATTTCTAAGTGTAGTAAGAGACTAGCATTAGAAATTAAGAAAGGTATTAAGAAATAAAGCATTACTATTTGGAGAAGACAGATAATTCCTTCTAAGACTAAACTATTTAGTGACAGTATGTGAGATGAAGATAATTTGGTTGTTTATTAATAAGATGCAAGTTACATCCCTAATGAACCATTTTAATCAGTGATCTATCAGTTAATCAGTGTTAATCAACGTTTCATTACTAAATAAGGACTTCATGATGAGGTGGACAAACTCATAGTGTTGCATGACTAATAAGCAGACATCAATTTTTTTTCAAAAGGATTTTTATTATTAAAGTCTACAATATTCAAAGTTTGGGGTAAGACTATATTTAGGTTAGCAGAAGCCAGTGGCTTCATGAGAGAAGTCCAGCATTTGTGGTTGGATGATTTTGAGATATAGAGTCCTTGATTGTACAGCTCTTCCAAGGAAAAGGACCTGGAGAAAATGGTGGTATTGTTTATTCCAAGTGAAAACACAGAATAGTCTCAGATAAGTTATTATTTCATATTTGTTCATTTTTTCATTTTCTTTCCAGTAAAATAATGTTGCTTATGTCACACCTTAAAAGGATGAAATTCTAGAATGTTGAGATAAAGTCAAACATCTTGGGAAATAGTTGTTCAACTATTCTCTTTGCTCATCAGAGGATGTCTCGAACATTATACTTGGTTTGGAGTGCCGTGTTTTAAATGTTGTGGACCTTGTATCTCATCCAGACTTCTGGTGACCAACTCACCCATAACTACCAGCTTTGGTGAATCGTCACCCTGTAGGCATTTTTAGCTCTGCACCCTGTGTCCTCTGAGCTAGAAAACCAAATATCAATTCTTGTCACATCAAGAAAGGACTGGGAGACAGATTGTGCTATAATTTCAAGACTTCATGCCTATATCTCATCTCCAGACTGCTTGCCTGGCTTTTTGCTTAATTACTGGTGTTTCTTTGTTTCTTTTTTTTATTCAGGGAGCTGGATACAATGCCAGGTGATATCCTTCCTACCCTGCTAAATTTATTTTATGTTAAACAATTTGTAACATTATTTCTTATATTGAAACAAATTGATATACTACAGGCTAAACATTTTTTAAATTGTACAAATTTTAAAGATAAAAGCTATTTGAAAAACATAATATGTTTGAAGTAGGCCATTTCATGCCCAAAGATCATGAGTATTTGAACGTTGCAGTCTTTAGTTATCAGAGAGATTTCTAGATCTGGAAAGGATTTTCGGGGGATTTGAGTGAAACAGAAGGTTTTGCCTTAATTTAAGATAGGAAAACTTGAACAATAAGACACAATAACAGAAAAGAATTGGACATCTAAGATCTTTTTCTACCTTTCTGGATGAGAATCAATTATTTATTATGAACTCTTTTTTTCTCTTTCTTACATAAAATATTCAACTGCACATAGAAACAAAAAGTACTAGTTCTCAAATAAAAATAATTATAATTAAAATAAAACAGTAGAGCTTTCTAAACTGTAGCCATAAAATATTAATAGATATCATGTCAACACTTTTCAAACATAAAAAATGCAACTGTGAAACACGTAGAACAAAATTAGTAACAGAAGAAACTTTCTCACAAGTGTTATTGATGGCATGATCAGAAATCCAATTAAATGTAATCTGTTTCCTACAATAAAAGTGTCCTGGCACAGAAGTATAATTTTTTTTTTTTAGCAAATCTTATACATGACACAAATCAAAAAGACACTTGCTTAGGAGATTCCTCAAAGAGCTGAATAAATAAATACATCTCATTGTTTGTACTGGCACACTTACTGGGCAAGCTTTAGAACTTGGAAGAATATTAAAACAATTTCTATCAGGAAATTTGAATTAACAAAGCACATAGACTCTTTTAAGTACAGTGATAGCTCATTAAGAAAATTCTGCCTGCAGCTCCTCTTTCCAAGTGTATTTACATATGCAAGACTAAAATAATTATATTTTAAGACATTTCCCATGTTTAAATAACATTACTTTTTTGAAACTTTAACCTTCATTGATCCTTAGCCAAAGAACCCACAAAGTACTACAGATTTACTAATCTGTAACTAATATAAACCTGAGACTTCAAACATTTTTTCTGAAGTTTTATATTGGTTCCTTTAATCATCAGATAATTTTGTCTATAATTGTTTTGCCCATCATTTTTGTCAAAACTTATTTAAAACTTTGATTTAAAATAATGTTATGCAGAAATAAGAATAATTCTCTTTTATTAAAACATGTTGCCTTTTTTCTTTAAGGAAACTTAAAAATGATGGAGAGTAACAAATGATGTAGTCTTTAATTTATGCTTTTTGAGTGATATGAGGTAACAAATTTCTCAAATTTGTGAAATTAATGTGATAAGCAAAAGCATGTAAATATTCTAAATGATTCCTTACTCTATGTTAGAGTAAAATAGCACAGCATCTGTCTTTATTGTGTTCTATCTGGTAACTCACAGGAAAAATTCACCCTGATACATACATATATGCATTTTTTCAGTCTCCCTATTTTTGCCATTTTCTGTATTAAAGATAATTAAAGATGAAAAGGAGGAAGAGATCCAAGATGGCAGATTAGCAACAGCTCAGGAATGTGCCGCACTTTCAGACGAATTTTTGTTGCCCACAGACTGGGAGATTCCCAGCGGAGGAGCCACACGGGTCACCAGTGCGACTTTTTTGGCTGGTGCGGGTGTTTTGCTGGTGCCCTGGTGCGGCGCTTCTCGGTGCAGAGTATACAGGACGGGGTGCCCTGTGAGTCAGTCCCGGCTGGTCCCATCCCCACAAGGAGAATAGCAATTGGAAACGCGGAGGACTGAGAGTTTCACAGCAAGCACAGCCGAACCGGGAAGGTCCAGCTCTGTGGGGAAGGGGCGTCTGCCAAAGGAAAACTGAGAAACAGAAAAAACATCATCACCAGGCGGAGAGAGATCCAAGATGGCTGATTAACAACAGCTCAGGATTGTAGCTCCCAATGAAAGTGCAGAGAGTGTGTGGACACTGCAATTTCAGACGAATTTCTGTTGCCCACAAACTGGGAGCTACCCAACGGAGGAGCCACTCAGGTCGCCAGTGCGACTCTTTTGGCTGGCGCAGCTGTTTTGCCGGCACCCCAGCACGGCACGTGGCGCTTCTCAGTGTGGCGTATACGCGACTGGGTGCCCTTTGAGTTGGGCTCAGCTGGTCCCATCCCCACAAGAACAGCAACTGGAAGCGCTGAGGACTGAGAGTTTCACAGTAAGCACAGCTGAACCTAGGAAAGCCTAGCTCTGCGGGGAAAGGGCGTCTGCTGAAGGAAAACTAAGAAACAGAAAAAACTTCATCACCAACAAGCCAGACGTCCACTCAGACCCAATCTGAAAGTCGGCAATTACAAAGACAAGAGGTGGATAAATCCACAAGAATGGGAAGAAACCAGTGCAAAAAGGCCGAGAACACCCGAAATCAGAATGCCTCTCCTCCTACAGGGGATCACAGCTCCTCATCAGCAAGAGAACAAGGCATGACGGAGAATGAGTGTGATGAACTGACCGAATCAGGCTTCAGAAGGTGGATAATAAGAAACTTCTGTGAGCTAAAAGAACATGTACTAACCCAATGCAAAGAAACTAAGAACCTTGAAAGAAGATTTAACGAAATGCTAACTAGAAT
>CAUYLG010028082.1:0-25402 GCA_963573385.1 Cacajao melanocephalus
GTTCTCTGTATTTCCTGGACTTGAATATTGGCCTGCCTTGCTAGGTTGGGGCAGTTTTCCTGGATAATATCCTGAAGAGTATTTTCCAGCTTGGATTCATTCTCTTCGTCACATTCAGGGACACCTATCAAACGTAGATTAGGTCTTTTCACATAGTCCCATATTTCTTGGAGACTTTGTTCGTTCCTTTTTACCCTTTTTTCTCCAATCTTGCCTTCTCGTTTTATTTCATTGAGTTGATCTTCGACCTCTGATATCCTTTCTTCTGCTTGGTCAATTCGGCTGTTGAAACTTGTGCATGCTTTGCGAAGTTCTCATGTTGTGTTTTTCAGCTCCATCAATTCATTTATATTCCTCTCTAAGTTATCCATTCTCGTTAGCATTTCGTTAAATCTTCTTTCAAGGTTCTTAGTTTCCTTGCATTGGGTTAGTACATGTTCTTTTAGCTCACAGAAGTTTCTTATTATCCACCTTCTGAAGCCTGATTCTGATTCTGTCAGTTCATCGCACTCATTCTCCATCAGGCCTTGTTCTCTTGCTGATGAGGAGCTGCAATCCCCTGTAGGAGGAGAGGCATTCTGATTTCGGGTGTTCTCAGCCTTTTTGCACTGGTTTTTTCCCATTTTTGTGGATTTATCCACCAGTCGTCTTTGTAATTGCCGACTTTCAGATTGGGTCTGAGTGGACGTCCGGCTTGTTGGTGATGAAGTTTATTCTGTTTCTTAATTTTCCTTCAGCAGACACCCTTTCCCCACAGAGCTAGGCCTTCCCGGGTTCAGCTGTGCTTACTGTGATACTCTCAGTCCTCAGCGCTTCCAATTGCTGTTCTCCTTGTGGGGATGGGACCAGCCAAGCCTGACTCAAAGGGCACCCAGTCCTGTATACTCTGCTCTGAGAAGTGCCGCGCTGCTTTGGGGTGCCAGCAAAACAGCCGCGCCGGCCAAAAGAGTCGCACTGGCGACCCATGTGCCTCCTCCACTGGGTAGCTCCCAGTTTGTGGGCAACAGAAATTCGTCTGAAATTGCGGCGTCCACTCGCTCTCTGCACTTTCACTGGGAGCTACAATCCTGAGCTGTTGCTAATCGGCCATCTTGGATCTGTCTCCTGAGACAATAGATTTAAATGGTCACAGAAGCATAGGTTATAGTAATACATAGTAAAATAATTAGGAAGTGATGAGTTTGGGATTTACATTACCTTTGCTTTTAATATAATTAATTGTAAATATATATAATTTAGTTTTTAATAGTGTTTGTATTTAATAACTGGCTGGCAAAACTCCTGAAAATTTAACAATCATTTCTACAAGGCCAATATAAGCCTGCTCTGCATGCTAGTAACTTCCCCCACATTTCCCCTACACCACCTGCCAATTACATGACAGTAATAGAAACACTTGGAATCACACACCAAACTGAGACCTCTACACAGAGGGATGCCAACGGGTCACTGTTTATATCTGCTAAAATTTGTGCCCAAGGTCACCATCAGGATGTCCCATAACAGTTTTTATCCCTGTCTCTAAACCACAGCAGCAACAAAATTGTGATCATCTATCATTTTAGGCCCAGAGATGTCATCAAGTTTAAATCCACGAGTAATGATACTGGATTTAGGAATTGGGATGCAAGCCAGGACCAGACACATCCAGATAGATTCAGCTCGCTCTTGTTTCTCCATTTTCTGAAAATCCCTGCTGGCAAAAACCAGTCCTGTGAGCATAGCCCAGGATTCAGAAAGCTAAATGCTCTAATAATTGGCTACAGCTAATTGGAAGCAATTGATAGTTCCTCAACTAAAATTTTGTTCTGATCCAAGTACTATACTAAGATTGTAAAAATAGGTATTCTCATTCAGTCTCACTACTTTTTCAAATTTAAGTCTTATATCTTCCTTTTTGATAAGAAAAACCAAAGCTTAGAGAAGTCATATAAGATGCCAGGACCCCCAAGGTAATAAATAGGAGAGTTAAATTTCAACTCAGGTGTGTCTAGCCTCAGAAACTATGTGCCTGACAAATGTACTATTCTGCCTAAGGCAATAATGACAATGTTTATGATAATAATGCCTGACATTAGTTGAGTGACTCTTATGTACTAAGTTGTATTCTAAGTTATTTACATAGAATAACTCATTTAATCCTTATGACAGCTAGACATTAATTAGCACATTTCCTCAATTCTAAGATATTCTGCATTGTAGGGGACACCTTTGACTTGAGAACAGTATTCAAGGAAAATAATGTACTGTGTAAATATCATATTGATGATACTATGTATCCCAAATTATTAAACATTTAAAAATATAAAGCTTATGTCTCAGGACCAAGAAAACACAGTATATTGACCCTTGTATTAATAAAGAAACCAAAGGAAGAAAATATGTGCAAGGAAGTACAAGATGTCAAGGGGAATGAGAAACTAAAATTCTAAATTACTGGAAGACCACATAGTTTCTCAAGATTCCTGAATTCAATGGTCTAAGGTTGACATTGCCATTACATGAGCTTTATGCATGGTTTGGGTAGAAGAATGTTTTTAGAAAGTAGAGATATAGGGAAACTGAACCCTTTATTATTAGAGGAGAAGGTTAACTTTTACCTTGAGGAACCTTGCCTATATAGATCTGAGAGCCTACAGCCAATCAAAAAATGAGTAGCACTCATTGAATTGCGTCTTTGTTGTGTTGCTTAAGTGATGTCTTTCGGATTGAGAAGCAATTTATCTTCTTCAGTAATGTATTCTTTCAGTTACCATTTGTTGTGCCTGTTGCGCACAGAGGGAGGGGGAGGCTAGAACCGTGTAAGTGAGGACATTCCCAGAAATCACTGCGGAAGTCATTAGATTGCTTCAGATTCTGCAGGTATATATGCAGGTTTGAGGTTCCTACCCAGATGGATAATCAAGCATCGGGCCAGGCATGTTGCTCTAAAATTAAGAATATGAAACAACTGATTTTGTATGAAAGAAAGGATAGTCTCCATGTTAACTTCTCTCTATCCCTCTCTGTCTCTGTCTTTGTGTCTCTAAACACACAGACACACTGCTGTGAGTGAAAATAAGTCCGCCAATTTACAGAAAAGGATATTATAGTAATAACAAGTCTACCTGGAAAGCAGAAGAGCACTAATAAATCCTCCTAATTTGTCAAATGTGTAAAGCCTTAGAAGCTAGATGGGTTGAAAGGAATTTTCTCAAGGATCATGATTTGAATACATTTTATGATTGGATCCATTTATCTACAAAAGAAAGTCAGATAATGTCACTGTTAATAGAAGTTTAAAAAGCAAAGAGCAGCAGGAGAGTAGCAGTACAAGATCGAATCCATGCCTTTTTGAAAAAAAAATAAGAAATCAACTTACAGAAGAATATATATATTTTTTATTAGACTTCTGCAGAAATGTAAAAGTTAAAAGAGTGAATTAATCTATTTGGAAAATGTTTGCAGTGAGATTGGTAGATTAAAAAAATTGAAACAACCTGAATATAGCACAACTTTATAATAGTAGTAAAGAGTAGCAGAATAATCATCATTGTTGAATGTTAATTCAAAATTAATAATTTAAAAAACAAACTTAATTGTAAAATTGGATCATATTGGAAAGAGTAATCAAAGTGACCATCTTTGGTCCTAAGTAGAAATCTACCACAGAAATTCTCTTCTTTCCTCCCTTCCTCTCTTCCTTTGTTCCGCGTTTCTTCCTCCCTTCTTCCATTTTTCTCTCTCTTTCTTTCTTTCTGCCTCCTTTTTTCTCTTTCTCTCCATGCATGCACATGTGTGTGTGCACACGTGTGTGTGCTTGTGCGTCTTTCTTTTTGATTGAATTAATTTATACTGTGTTATTGTGCACAAGTGTCTGACAGGCCCTTTATGTTGGGTCTTAAAGGTAGTTGTACTCTAGAAAAATGACATAACCTCTAGAGTACAAATAGTACAAATAGTCATTTGATAATATGGGAATGAGATGACGCTTTTCTTTTTTTTTCTCTTCTTTTTTTTTTTTTTTTTGATACGGAACCTTGCTCTCTCGCCCAGGCTGGAGTGCAGTGGCACAATCTTGGCTCACTGCAAACCTCCGCCTCCCAGGTTCAAGCAATTCATGCCTCAGCCTTCCAAGTAGCTGGGATTACAGGTACCCGCCACCATGCCCAGCTAATTTTTGTATTTTTAGTAGGGACGGGGTTTCACCATCTTGGCCATGCCAGTCTTGAACTCCTGACCTCGTGATCCACCCGCCTCGGCCTCCCAAAATGCTGGGATTACAGCCGTGAGCCACTGCGCCTGGCCCAGTTTTCATTTTTATAAGATTCAATACATTTTGAATAATTATGTTACTTCAACAATCAATAGGATTGGAATTCTTGCCTCTCCAATCCAGAATCCATAATAATTTCCCTAAATACAAATTATATCCTAATCCTGTTTTTACCAAAAGCCTCAATGGCATTATGGTCCTAATTCTTTGCACATGACCTGGCTCCAAATCAGGACTGCTGTTTGAAAGGAACAGAAACTCACTGAGATTAAATCAAAAGTTTTTTGGTTTTTTGCTAATATAACAGCATGAGTTTTCTATTTCTGTAACAAATACCACACACCTAGTGGCTTAAAGCAACACAAATATATTAGCTTACAGTTCTCTAGTTCTGAAGCCCAAAACATGTTTTACTGGGTGCTATGGACTGAATTGTGTGTCCACCAAGTTCGTATGCTGAAGACCTAACTCTAATTTAACTGTATATGAAGATAGGGCCTATAAAGAGATATTAAAGGTTAAAGTTGGGCATAGTGTAGGGCTGTAATCTAATATAACTGTTATCTTTATAATATGACAAAAAGACACTAGAGATCTCTTCTTCTTTCTCCATGCAAAGAGAAGAAAGGCCATTCGAGGTTGTAAGAAGGCAGTCATTTGCAAAGCAGGAGGAGAGTCCTCATGAGACATCAACTCTAATGGTACCTTGATCTTGAACTTACTGCATCCAGAACTATAGGAAAAATAAATTCCTGTTGTTGAAGCCACCTAGCTTGTGGTATTTTGTTGTGGTAGCCCAGGAAGACTAATACGTTGGGTTAATATCAAGGTATAAACAAGGTTACGCTCCTTCTGGAGGCCCTTATCTCTTGACTCATGACCCTCTTCCTCCATCTCCAAAGTCAGCAAAAGTGGGTTGAATTCTTCTAACATCTCATTACTCTGACCTCCTCTTCTGTCTCCCTCTTCCATATTTAAAGGAATAATCCAGGATAATCTCCCTCTTTTAAAGTGAGCAGAGTAGGAAACTTAATCTTATCTACTACCTTAATTTTCCCTTGCCATGTACCCTAATGTATTCACAGACTTCATGGATTAAGATATGGATGTCTTTGTGTTGCATGGAAGAGGAGATTGTTCTATTACAATAACCAAACTGCAGGAAAGACAAAGAAGTGGCTGCCCTTTGTTTCAATTTAAAAACAAAAATCCTAGAGAAGAATTCCTATTAGCCTTTCAAGGGCCACCTGCCCATTGTCATGATAAGGATGGATGGGATTGAGAGCTAAGCAACACATCATATTTGGCAGCCCCAAATAAAACCATGTATTTGCAGTGAAATGAGAAGTACTCCATTGAAAGAAGAGATGGCTTTTGTCAGGAGGTAAAATGCTAGACAAGCCAAACAACAGATGTCTCCTGTGCTGCTGTTTCACCCTAACCTCTTGCCACGTCCTTTTAGCTACCCAGTGCTCTAAGCAGACCATAATAGTAGCTGCCTCCTCCCACCCACTTTCATTTTTATATGCCCTTTTTTATCTTTTCTCTGACTAGAGAAATCCTTATTGTCATTCTCTGGCTAGAGAAAACCCCATAACCTCACGAGCTAATTCTTCTAGAAGAGAAGTCGATTTCCGAAACACCCTGGCTCTCCAATATTCAAACCACTTACTGCAATATGAAAGGTTTAACAATAATATAATCATGATTCTGAGAGCAAATGTTGTCTTTTCCCATTGCTGGAATATTTCAGAAGCCCTCTTAACTCTTGACTTGGGGAAAATTCATTTGTCCTGTCTGGCTTGATCTTGTACTGTGCTCTGTTTCAAGAATTACTGCAAATGTTTTCCAGAAGTCCAAGATACTTGGTTTTGCTGTAGAATGCCATTTATGAATGCCAAATTTACTTTCCAGTCTAAATCTCTTTTCTTATGGCACTAATAGACAGTAATGACAATGCCACACCTCCAGGCCATTTGACTTGTTTCCACAAAGGAAAATTTAATTCTCAAAGAGTATTTTATTATTATAAAGTAATTCACTGGGTTGAAAATTAGATTTTATTAAGTTACTTTCTAATATATATCATTAAATTCTGATATAAAAATATTTTTAAAAATTCCGTCCTGTGCTCCATCATATGTTAATTTTTTATAAAATAAAAGTTGTCTTAAGCATGCTTATCAACATCAGTTCACTTCTCTAGCAGGGAGTTCCAAGACCACACATTACAATGCTCTCAGAATAAGATTTTAGGAAGGCAAATTTAAAAGTCAACTCATTTTTAGGTAAATGAGATGATTTTAGATATTTGCTACAACAAAATCAAATAAAGACAGTGGAGACGGTCAAAATGTTGATGTTTTGCATGGATATTTGATTTTTGGCTGAGAGATTTTATCCTCGGGATAAATTGTTTTATTTTATTCCAAGGCTTACTTTCTAACTTTTTAAATTTATCAGATGATCTTAGGCACTTATTTTTATATTACTTTTCCAATAACACCATGTTACTCATATGAATAATTCATCAGGGCAAATATCTTTGCTTCTATTCAGAAAAATGTCATATTAGATTTTGTGGCATTTGAATCAATCTCATTTTTACAACTATTAGATATCTACCAATAATTTTTTCTAAATTTTACTTAACTTACTTGAATGTGAAAAAAAGACTTTATTGGACCTTGGAAAACTTTCACTGCCAAGAAATTATCCAGTTCTTTTGCTTGGATAATTTTCTCTTTGCAAAAGTACTTTGTCTTTTAAAATCTCCAGCTTGCTAACCGTTCCAGCTGGCAAATGACTTCACACTCACTTTCAGTCTGCCTAGCTGACACCTCCTGCTTTATTAAACTTCTTTTAAATGCTGAAGTTCCTCAGGGCTGTCTCTCCCTTACCAGTCCACACATTTTACCTGGGCTTTACTGTCTTCTCCAATGACTTCATTTACTCTGCTTATATGGAAGACTCTAAAATAGAAGTCTCAGTCCTACAACTGTCATCTGAGCTCCACACCAATGTAACCACCTGCCCATTTGACAACTCTACACAGATATCCCACAGCTACCTCAAGTTGAGTGTCTCTAGAACTGAAAGTGTGATATTCTCACTGCCCTCTCCTGTGTTCAGTTGGCAGAGAGGGGCCTCAACATCTCCCTAGTTGTTGAATTCAGAAAGCAGGCAGTCATCCTTCACACTTCCTTCTCATTTAAACTTTATATCCAATCTAGCATCAAGTCCAGTTAATTTTATGCTAATATATTTCCAATATTTTCTCACATGCTAACTGGACTCCTTACGTCAGTGTTATTCTTATTAAAGCTATAATTCTGTAGCCAGAAAATCTTTTTTTTTTTTTTTTTTTGGAGATGGAGTCTCACTCTGCCACCAGGCTGGAGTGCAATGATGCCATCTCGGCTGACTGCAACCTACGACTCCTGGGTTCAAGAAATTCTCCTGCCTCAGCCTCCCAAGTAGCTGGGAGTACACGCCACCACACACAGCTAATTTTTGTATTTTTATAGGGTTTCACCATGTTGGCCAGGATGGTCTCGATCTCTTGACCTCGTGATCTACCTGCCTCGGCCTCCCAAAGTGCTGGGATTACAGGTGTTAGCCACCACCCCCAGCCTAGAAAATCTAATGAAATCAATGTTCTCAAAATTATTCCTTGAATGTATTCTACACCACACAACCATGAGGCATTTGCACAGGTTATTCCCTAAACCCCGAGAACTCTCCTCCATCCCCTCCTCACCTTAGTCACACTTGCCACCCCCATATCATACCTTAAATATCAATTCCCCATAGCAATTTGCCTGAACCCAAAGTTTAGATTGTATTCCTCCATTCTATGCTTTCTTCATCGCAAGTCTCAGATTATAATTAAATAATGAATGTATTATTTGTAATTTATGTTGTTGCATGTTTGTTATTTATTGCTTTTCTTTGTCTTCAGAATGTGAGCTCCATAAGAGATACCTATCTGTTGTCACCTCTACCTAGCACAATATTTTACACAGAGAAGATCATCAATAAACATTTGTTAAGTAATAAATAAATACATACCAACATGCTGCTTAATGTGTTATCCCTGCTAACAGAATTTGCTTTACTAGAGGAATGACTCCAATGGCTTTGTTTTCTTCTAAAATTATATCCATAATCCCCATTCTTTAATCACCTGATGTTTCTGAGTCCTATTTGAACTCTAAGTTTAATTAATAGCCAGGACATCCCTGGGCAGGTTGGTGACTGTCACTGTATCTCAGCAAATTAAAAAAGTGATGCCCATTCAGAAAGCTGGGATAGCAGGACATGTTTCTTCTTAATACTCTGTCCAATACTTAAGTAGCAGTTGTTAAGGTCATATAATGTACTTTCTTATGTGTCCATTCTGTTTCCTTCTTGATGCCAATTTGCTTAGGATTCTCAATGACTTTCGCTTACATTTCACATTCAGTGTTAACAAAATAGATAAATTATGATTTTTGTCTTTGAAGAACTCAGAGTTCAGTGGACTATACAAAACAAATAAAACATAAAGTAAAATAAAAATTTCTTCATAGCCCCTGGTCAAACCAATCATGCAACTGAGAAAAAGTGGCAGTGTGTGAGAGAAAGTTATGCTAGCTAAAGGAAAGAGCAAACGCAAAGACAGACACTTGAGAGGGAACCACGTGTTGAAAACAATGAGCGATTTAGAGCCTACTGAGCCTGGATCCCATAATGAAACAGGCAAAGGAAGGGACTGATTAAGGTCACACTGGAAAGCCATTTTGTCATGCTAAGGAGTTTACCTTTTAGCCTCTGCAAAATAGGGAACCATGCAATATTTAAATAGGGAAGTGGAATACTCAGATTTTTAATTTTTTTGAAAAGAAACATTGTCGGTATTTTGAAGCATGAACTAAATTAAGGATTAATTAAGTTTTCTTGAATCTGCAAGAAAATTTGTTCATTACTGTTCTTTTGTTTTGGTACAGAAGGGGCTATTAATAAAACGGATTAAAAGAAGAGTTGCTTCTGCATTCTCTACGTTTGACTGCCTCTATCATCTCTTTATATTTATTGACTTGTTACTTTTTTTAAAAAGATGACTGTCTTTAAATTGCCAGCAGCCATTTTCTTTTGGAGGCTAATCCTGGGACAAAAAGAGAATATTAGTTCAAAGAAAATGATATAGTATTCGTAGAACCTAACACATATATGAATCATTATGTTATTCATTACATCAGTAATTGACCACAGTTAGTAGAGCAAATAGATTTTAACTTTTTCACCAATTCTTGCAACCCGTGGCTTAGAAACAAGTCTCAAAAGGAAATCTCTGCAGAAAGCGTTTATCGGACAGTGACGTGTGCCATATATGAGGATCAGATATGGTCATGAGTTCAGGAGCATCAACACACTGGGTAGCAGGTGAAAGGCTGGAAGGGAGCAGTTTCTGTAGCATTGGGACATTGACAGTGGGGGAGCACATGGAGTGCTCAGAACAAAGAGACATTTTAGAACAGTAGTGTGGCAACTTGATGATTAGGAAATAGTGATGTGAAGCAGTTTTCTTGAATCTGCAAGAAAATGTATCCATTATTGTTCTTTTGTTTTGGTTCAGAAGAGGCTATTAATAAAACAGGGACTAAAAGAAGAGTTGTTTCTGCATTCTCCATATTTGAGAGCCTCTACCACCTCTTTATTATATTTTATTAACTTGTTACTTTTTTTTAGATGGCTGTCTTTTTAAATTGCAGCCGTTTTCTTTTGGAGGCTATGCTGGGACAGAAAGAAAATATTGGTTGAAAGGAAATGATATAGTATTTGTAGAACCTAACACATTTCATATATGAATCATTATGTTATTTAATCAGCAAATGTTTGCTCATAACTATTTGAATCATTTTATTTAACTATTAACATCAGCCAACATTTGTTCACTGACTTTATATTACCCAGGATATACCCAGCATCCCAAAATGGAAAAAAAAAAAAAGTAGCATAGCCCCTCCTCTTGAAAAAATGTATTTTCCAGATTTTATTCAGAGCAAAATTGATTACTTAGACACTATCCCTTTGAAGTAGCCCTCCCCAAGCTAACCTATGAACTACTGTTTGCTCACAGGAAGGAAGTGGTTCTATCTAAGGCTAAGAGCCAAAATGTTGCATTTCATTCCATTCATTACTTCTATTACTGATTTATTGAGTAATATTAAGTAGCAATTCTGCAGACTTTTCTCTTTGTCCTACTGAGTATGGCAGTGTACTGGAAATTCCACTAACGTGGGCACAGCTTGGGGCAGGATAAAGAAATAGGTGGAGACCAGAAACACATCTCTGGCATGTCTTAGGAATGTCCCGAGAGATGTTTCATTACTGAGTAGCTGAGCAGAGACATGACTCAGCCAGACTTTCTGCAACTGCCTGTCTGGGGCAACTATGAGAATGCTGGCATGAGTTCCTGACTAGCCAGTGTTTGCTGAAGATGAAAAACTGAGCCTTTTATTTAAAATAGGAACTTCTAAATAGCAATCTGATTGTACAAACTGACTTGAGTTTTTTGTTAGTACTAAAATATTAAGAGGGGAATAAATCTGCTCTCTGTCTGCAATAACTTTCTCAAATATGTCAGTGCATTTGAAGCACCTGTGAAGAATCATAATTTAATCAGTGGACGTTAGAACTCCTATTTTGATGGACTTAAAAAAAAAAAACCTTGATTTTTGCAGATGAAAAGTGAGAAAGGTTCTGTTGGCAAGCAGAGAACTAAGAAATATGTAAACTTGTTTCTTAAGAAATAAACACTAAATTGAAGATGGAGAAAAGGGAAAAGAGAAGAGACAAGAGGAAAGTGACCAAGGAACAGAGCCAAAGAATGAAAGAGTGGATGAAAATCTATTGAAAAGCAATGTCTAATAAATGGCATTTATATTAGTGGTACAAGTTTTCCCTCCATCTGATAGTATATGCAGATAGATATATATTTTGCATTGGGATTTTGATCATTTAATATTTATTTTTAGTTTGTGTTTATTATCTCTGATATGAAGAAATTCAAAAATTTCTCTCTACCTTATGCATCACTGTGTTTACTCACTGCCTTTTTTAAAAAACAGAAATGGGACAATTAAGGCCAACTGCAATCACTCTACTTAAATTTATTGGACAATAGTTGCATGATCTTCAGTTGTGGGAATTTGTGTGTCAAGGCTCATATGACAATTCTTTTATGGCATTGAAATAAGACTGTAATTGTCTTTGTTTTGTCCTTTCTGCCTGCCCTTGGTCAACTCCTTATTGCAATGAATTCATATTCCTGAATCTAAAGATGACTAGCTTCTAGCTGCTAAGTTAAATTTAAACCTCCATGAGGACACCAGCTGTCCCTAAGTGAGATAATTGCTATTTTCCTCTGGCCAAAAATTCCAGTTTGAGGGAAGACAGGGCCTTGAAATACACATTCCCTGAGAGGTTACTTTTTATCCAGAGATCTCTTAAAGTGTTAATGGATTTCCACACACATGAGCAGCCTCCATTTTTTTTTTTCCTTTTGGGATAAAAATCGAAGAGATCTGTAAGGAGACTATCTCAGAACTTTGGTTCCCAGAACCAGTATTTATATTCAGCTTCAGTGTTCCTGATTTATTAGCTGGGACCCAGCAGAGCAGTTACAGCAACAGAAAACAGTGAGCAGATGGCAAATTTCATGGTGACGATAACACAATACCTGAGAAGTATGTGGTGAACAATATGGGAGCTCTATGCAGATCCCTTGTTTTCCTTTTTTGCTATTTCTGTGTGTGGAGGGAGGGGATGTTAAGCGATTCGGGTACATTCTCTCTCCTATCCCATAACAATAATACAAGAGTGTCTGATGCTGTGGAAACCAGCTCTCTTGCCTCTAGTCGGGACAGCTCTAAGGTGTAACACATACTCCAGAGCTCTTTGCAAAATCAAGCTAAAGTTCTTCTCTGCAGGATGCATGCCTCTGCACCTGCACCATAGCTTGGCTTCCTTCCTTTCCTCTTCTGCTTTCTCCAACTCCCTAACCTGCATGCCCTAGGGGCGTTTCCTTAATAAATCGGTTACACATATATCCTTGGCTCAGGCTCAGCTTGTACTAAACCTAGGACAAAGGGAGTGGTGAGTAAAAAGGGTGAGAAAGGGAAAAGATGAATCTCCAACAGTGACAGAAAAAAAGGTTACTGGAAGGCAGGGTAGAGCAAAAAACTCCTGCAAGAAAGGAGGGGAAATAAGGTGAAGGGGGAATCAAGAATCAAGATACTGTTATCTGGCACTGTAGTATCTGGGACCTTTATTTAGGGGTCCTGAAACAGTGTTGAAACACAAGGCCCTGATCTCATACTGACTAAGGATAAAATTCCAACTTTTCCACATCAAAAGTATGTAACCTTAGGCAAAGTATTTATTCTTTAAGCCTCTGATTTTCCATCTATAAAATGAGCCTGAGATTTTAACCCTCAGAAATACCTTTAAATATGGAAAGAACGTTATACCTAAAAGTATTTATTGAGCATCATTTAGAGCTGTGGTCCCCAACTGGGAGCGATTTTGTTCCCTAATGGATATTTGGCCATATCGAGAGACATTTTTGTTTTCACAACTCAGGGATGGGAATTTACTAGCTGCTAGTGTATAAAGACTAGAAATGTTGCTATACAACCCATAGTGCACAGAATAGTCTCATATCCCCCACCTCCAACAACAAAAAAATTTTGGACCAACATTCAATAGTGCACAGCTGAGAAACTTTAAAGTAGAGTAACAGAGAGTTGAAAGCAAATATTTAAAAAATTTAGAAATAGAGCAGTATTAAATAAATTATATGTCCCCTAAGCTAAATAATATGCTATACCTGAAAATAAATTATTTTGTAAAAAAAAACTTGTTAACACCTATGATGAGATAACAAACTAGAAAATGCTGACACTCGGTAAATTGTGCAAATTAATTAATTAAATAATTCAAGTCATACTTTTCAAGAGCTAACCCATGACAGGTATTGGACTATTGTATATTATAGTGGTAAAGGAAACAAATTTATTGTGGTCATAAAATCTGCATTCTAGTAGAGAACAAGGACAGTAGAAGATAGACACGTAGATAGATAACAGATGGATAATATAGATAGATGATAAATAAACAAATGAGCAAGAAAGAACTGTGAATAACTGATATGTCAGCTGAGATCTCAATTTGTAGAGGGTGTGAATCATGGCAGGATGGAAGGGAGAGCATTCTTAGACAGACAGATTCATTAGGCTGAGGACCCTAAAGTGAGAACAAGCATGGCAGTTTTGAAGAACAGAAGTGTGAAAAGCCAGAGAAAATTATGGTTAACAATACAAGCTATTGTGAAGAAAGACAGACTTGAATTTGAATCCTTGCTCTGTGAGGTATGAAGTGAAACGTTCACTCTTTCAGAGACTTTTCCTTAACATTATTGCACTGTGTATAATTGAGCATAAGAAAACCTCTCAGGATTATTGTGAAAATGAAATTAGGTAATATATGTAAAGTGCCAAGCATGATGCCTTTTACATAATAAGGACTCAGTTGTTTGAATTCAATGAAAAAAAAACAAGATTTAAAAATATATATGGTATACAAACTGGAATACAAAAGACATATAGAGATATACACATTAAGCTATGTAAAATACATAACAGACACAGTGTTAGGTACAGATGGATTCGATTAGATAGCCTCCTAGATCCTTCTCCTCCTGTAATGCCAGAACTTCATGAATTCCTGTACAGTAGTAAATGGCTATATCTACTCATTCATATCAGTTCTCTGAATCCATGAAGAATGACAATCTGATTCTCCAAGGTATAAAAGTGTGGTGGACAGAAAGTAACAACTGAAAGAGCCCCAGTCTGGTGACCAACAGGTACTGGTTTTCTTTGGGATTCCCCTGCCTGTTAATTTTGATGCCCCAACCATCACCAACTGTTCTGAGCCCCAGTTTCCATAGGTAAAATGATACAATGAATGAATTAGACAAAGCCATCTTAAAGATCCTTTCTAACTTTAGAATTCTAAATATTGCAGATTATTTAGAGATAAAAGGTGGGTTGACCAGATTTTAGTTTAATCAAGTAGAAAACAGGTTTTTAGAAGAGAATGCTGGTTTCTCCCTAGAAGAAAAATTAAATAAATCTTTTGGTTTAAGGAAAGCACCTATTTATAATTTTTATAAAAGTACTTTAATTATAATCAAAATACCATGATTATAAATTCTCTTCTTTAATGTATTTGCTTTTAACTTTTTATGTTACATGCAGAAATAAAGATGGCCAGATTTTTAAAATAAGTAGTTCAAAGAGACCAGGTAGTCATATAAGGAAATTCTGTAAATACCTCCAGTGAAGAAAGACAAGATGTCCTAGATATCACTGAGATGACCATACATGACAGGGAGGCCATTCCCGACACTGGAAATGGCGTCATTTTGAGTATTAAACTCAAAAACACTGATCCAAAACTGGCTTACCCAAGTGTTTTAGTCTATAATTAGAAATAACTACCTAATTGTGTCACTCATACATGACTTAAAGTGACTTATAAATATTTTTTATCACATAACAATATGAATAAAAGGCAAGTGAGTAATATACCACCTTTGTTTCACACAACTTAAGTGTGTGAATAAAGAACGTATGCCTAATGGTTTATGGAAAGTCACATACAATAAGATAAGGTTGGGGTCAGGATCCACTTAAAATCCATTAAAATGTCATTGAAGTCAACTATCCACTCCACATGAAAAGGTGATTACACTATCTGTTGATAAAAAAAAAATTCTTACAGGAGGGTGCAGTGACGTACAAAAGGATGAACACTAATAGTATTCAAGACTCCTGAATGCATAAAACATTTATATGAAAATGTTTAATATGTATATTCTTATTATATATTAATTTATTAAATGAAAAGATATAATACAGCTCATAGTGGCATTAAATGGGAACAATTATGAGGGCAAATTCCAAAATATTCTTTCATCCCTAGACCAAAACCATTTCTGCAAATATTTTATAGAATGTCTTGAGAATGTATTCTATAAAATATATAAAAAAATATAAAATAATGCCTTGAAAATGCATTCTATAACATATATAAAAATATAAAATATATAATATTGTTATCTGATTATACTACTGAGATGTCATTTAAAATGTTGAAAGACAAACTTTAACACATGGTTTATGTATAATTTTTTTTCTTTAATTCTACAGATGATAAATTAATGCCAGGAGTGAAATGAGGGAAGATAGTCTTTTCCATATCACACATAATATATTTCGTTTTTAGAATTGTTTAGTTTCTCACATGTAGTGAACTCTTAGAACAGCCAGAATCTAATAAGCATGTCTTTGGGGAGCTATTATATAAGCATTATGTTTTTCTTGGTGAGTAAATCTTTCCAATGCAAAACAAATTGTTTACCAACGTTGAGGTGGGATGGAGCAACAGTAATTCCAAACAAAATACTGGGGGAAGGAGGGAAGTGGGAATCAGTGATAACTGAAGGGGAGAAGAGAGGCTTTGTTCAAAATCTTAGATGGAACATTTGAATTTATATCTTTTTCTACTTAACTGTATATTAAAGCAATTTTAAAGCATTTTGTAAAGAATATAAATTTGCAACAACAAAGTGAGCAGAATGGGGCTATTCACAAGCTTTTAACACATTTCTAGAAGGCAGAAAGCAGATGGTAAAGTGATACTATTGCAGCAGGATAGGAAAATCTATGGCCTACAGGTCATGAAGAGAAGGTAGCAGCTGGTGAGAAGAAAGTCAATATGTGCTGCAAAACCACAGCAAGGTCCAGGCCTGGAAGCGCCTGCCACTATAAAAGGTGGGAAATGCATTTAAAGCAGGTAGAGGAAGAAGCGGCCTACTCCATTTCTCAGGACTAAATACAACACTTGGAACACCGCTTTTTAACCTGATAGTGAAAAATTAATCTTTTAAGCGTTGTGGCATATGTAGAAGTAGGCACCCCAAAATAAGACCATCTGTATTCTGATATTTGGGGAGCAAAACGTTTGGTACCCTGGCCCTCCGACCTCATCCTAAGTCTGGCAATCCAGTACCTCACACTTTAGAAACCTCAAGTCAGGAACCCACATAAAAGCATAACGAAAGTTCACAGGACAGTTGAGAGACGTCTGAAACGTGAAAAAGTCAGACTAAACAAACAAATAAATGATCCCGGGGAAACATTCACAGATATAGTAGGGGTCATTCGATTTTTTTAAAAAGAATATTAAGTATAGATAACATAAGCATATGTTTCTATGACAAAGAAATCATTAGAGAACAAAAACTATCTCTTAAAAATGTGTTGTTCCTCACATAATTCATTAAGAAATTTAGAAGATAAAGGTAAGAGAATTAAAAAAATAAATAAAAGACATAAAAGATCAATTCTGGGGACTTCAAGTGAATTAAAAATTTCTAGAAAGCTGGAAGAGAAAATACAAGGGAAATAATTCAAAAGAAATTAATAGAGAATGACTTCTGAGAGATATAGGCACAAGTATGCAGATAAAAAAGATCTAATTCAGTTCTCAGTACAGTGTTTGCAGAGACACATATTTACTATTCCTCCTCTCCTCCTCTTCCCATAACCTTTTTCACCGCGATAACCTGTTTTGCATGCTCTCAGCTCCTATTACTGTAACCTGAAGAGTGTATAAAAGCATCAATCATCTGGCCATTTTTTTGAGTTTTTATATTTTGCATTACTCCTGTGCACGTGTGCTCATAATAGAATTTGCTTTTCTTCCTGTTTTTTTAAAGATATGCATTTAGCAAAGTATTATGAAACTCTAATACCACAATGACAAAGAGGAATTCCTAAAAAAGAGGGTTAACTGGTCAACTAGAAAAGAATACTAATCAACCTGGAATCAGACTACCTAACAACAAAATTGGATCCTGGAAGAAAATCTACAATGTCCTCAAAGTTAACCAATCTTCATCCCAGACCACGTGGAGAGAATGTCAGACAAAGTAGTCACTGGCACAAAATTAAGATATTTTCTACATAGCCTTTCCTAGGAAGCTCTTGAAATATGCATTCCAGAAGAAAACAGGGAGTATACAAACACATAAAAAGAGGAAGATAGACATACTGAATATAGAAAATGGAGACTCTAACTCTCAGTCATGTAGAATTGTACCACTTGGTTTATAGAATAATCAGCCCAGATCAAAGCAGAAGAATAGAACGTTAGAAAAAGGAATCATTTCAGGAGGAAAAAAAAAATGGGGGGTATATTGCAGATTTGTTATTCTGAGAATTGTGAAAAACATGAAACATGATATTAGCTACAAGGAAAAAAATAGAAAATCGCCTTAATATTGCAGAAAAAAAGGAAAAAAGTAAATCGATGAAATGAATGGAAATAGATAGAAAAGAAAATGTTATCACCGCATATCCGTTGGTTCCAGATAGACATTATTTAGATGGACATAAGAATACCTCTTATTGCTTTACTTTTTTGGTGGGGTGGGGAGGAAGATGGAGTTTTGCTCTTGTTACCCAGACTGGAGTGCAATGGCACAATTTCAGCTCACTTCAATCTCCGCTTTCCAGGTTCAGGTGATTCTCCTGCCTCAGCCTCCTGAGTAACTGGAATTACAGGCATGTGCCACCACGCCTGGCTAATTTTACGTTTTTAGTAAAGACGGGATTTCTCCATGTTGGTCAGGCTGGTCTTGAACTCCTGACCTTAGGTTATCCACCCACCTCAGCCTCCCAAAGTGCTGGGATTACAGGCGTGAGCCACCGTGCCCAGCTTGCTTTTTTCAATTTTATAAACTAAGCTATAGAAAAGACCAGAAAGATTGATTTTGGTTTCAAAACAGAATAAAATGTAACTAATTTTGACAACACATGATAAAATGTTTCAGTCACTAATGAGAGGATGTTTGAGAAGAGCTGAAGAAGTTCTGGGTAGTAATAATATACACATCCTATAAAATGTATTCAAGAAATTTTGTTTAGTGTTAATGGAATAAAAGTTTGAGTATTATTTATGGGCCGGTAGCAGTGGCTCATGCCTGTAATCCCAGCACTTTGGGAGGCTGAGGCAGATCGTGAGGTCAGGAGATCCAGCCATCCTGGCCAACATAGTGTAACCCTATCGATACTGAAAATACAAAACTTAGCTGGGCATGGTGGTGCACACCTGTAGTTCCAGCTACTTGGGAGGCCGAGGCAGGAGAATTACTTGAATCCAGGAGGCAGAGGTTGCAGTGAGCTGAGATAGTGCCACTGCACTCCAGCCTGGGCAACAGAGTGAGACTGCATCCCAAAATATATTATATATTTAGACACCAGGGTCTGGGTGTTGGGTGTGCTTGTTACTACTGTGGTGTCATTGCTTCTAGGGATTCTCAATGGATAAAGCTAGGAGAAATATTTATATATATACACACACACACACACACACACACATGTATATATATATTATTAATAACATAAACAACAAATAATCTCTTGCAGGGAGAGACAATCAACAGCAAATGTTGTATGAGGTCTCCAGTTCCGCCTATCATTCCATGAACATCAAAGATAATCTCTAAAATTAATTAAAAATATTAATATAGACCATTATAAATGTTTTAAAAGTGGAGAACAAGAGCAGAGGAAGCGATCCATTGGCCAGAGAAATATTACTTTTCATTGTAAGCCCATCTCTACTATTTACATTTTTTAGATTGATGCTACCTTTCAGAAAACACTTTCTATTTTGTAATGATTTCAGATTTATAGAAAAGTGACAGATATTACAGACAATTCTCAAAACCGTCATGCAATTACCCTTATTGTTAACATTTGACATGGCCATGGGAAATTTATCAGAACTAAGGAACTGACATTTTACATTACAATGAATTAAACTCCAGGCTTTATGGCTTTCACCAGGTGTTTTATTTATGTTCTTTTTATGTGCCAGACCCAACCCAGGGTACCACACTGCATTTAGTCTTCATGTCCTCCCAGTCTTTTCTGGTCTGTTCTGTAGCAGTTTCTCTTTCTTTCCTTTCTTTGCATGACCTTGATAATCTTGAGAAGTGCTGGCCAGATATTCCGTACAATGTCTTCTAATCTGGATTTGTCTGTATTTTTCACAATTAGACTGTGGTTATAGGTTTTGGAAAGATTACAACAGAGTTGAAGTTCCATTTTCTTCATATCACAATGGAAGTACATGGTATCCAGATGATAACACTCATGAGGTTATCCTTGTTTACTAGGTTAAGGTAGTGTTTAAAAGGTTTCTCCATTGTGCAGTTACTGTTATTCTTTCTCCTACTCTGTTCTTTGGAAGTGAGTCATTGGAGACTGGGATAGGAATTAAGGTCCACCTCCTATACTGGGGATTATCTACACATATTATTTGAAATTCTTCTGAAAGAAACATTTATTGAGTCATTTGTCTTATATCAGCATGTATTCATGTATACTTACTTTATACTTTAGGTTATAACCCAGTACTCTGTTATATTATGTATTTGTGGCTCAAATTGTTCTAGCTGTGGCCGTTGAGAGCTCTTATAGGTTATTTGTGTCCTTTTGAAGTGTCACATTCTTTTGTTTTTAAGTACTTTACTTTTTGAAACCACAAGATGCTCCAGACCTATCTTTTATTTTTCCAGCCATGATATGAAAATCTCCCATTTCCTCAATGAACCCTCATTAGTTTTTACTGTAGAATACTATTTAGACACCAGGGTCTCAGTGTTGGGTGTGCTGTTACTACTATGGTGTCATTGCTTCTAGAGATTCTCAATGGATAAAGCTAGGAGAAATATATATATATATACATATATGTATATGTGTGTGTGTGTGTGTGTGTGTGTGTATATTTATATATATAGCCATGTATACATACTATATGAGGGTTTGACAAAAAAACAAAAACAACAGTGTATGTGTGTGTATATGTGTGTGTGTGTGTGTGTGTGTGTGTGTATGTGTGTGTGTGTGTGTGTGGTTGTATAAGAAATTTAAGGAATTGGCTCAGCAGTTGTGGAGGCACAACAAGTCCAAAATCTTCAGGATGGACAGGCAGACTGGAAACCCAGAGAGGATCACACATCTCATTTCAAGTCTGCTGCAGAATTCCTTCTTGTTCGGAACTGGTCAGTCTTTTTGTTCTATACGGGCCTTCAAAGGATTGACTGACACCTAAGCACATTACCATGGGAAATCTGCTTACTCAAAACCTACTACTTAAGTCTACTGATTTTGATCTCATGCAAAAACTCTGACAAAAACATCTAGAATAATGTTTACTCAAATTGCTGGGACATGGGGCCCAACCAAGTTGAGACATAAAATTAACCATCACGAATAAGTATCTATAACTATTTATCTATCCATATGTATTTATATACCATATATATTCATGTGTTAACAGAAGCATAAGTTCATACCAATGTCTAATAGATGTGTATAAGTCTTCAGTTTTAAATAAAGTATTTGAAGACAGTACACATCTTGAAGGAATTTTAAGATGATGTTTAATCAGAAAATATTGTTAAAAATTATTGAAGTAGGGAGTTAAAGTATTATTGACTCCTGTATGTCAGGTATTTCATGTTTCTTGTTTGGCTTAAGCTACACAATTATGGAAGGAAAACATTATCGACAACGTTTGACAAGTCAGAAGCCTGAAGCTCAGAAGAAAGAGAATTTTTCCAAGTTCTCACAGAGTGTTAATTTATAGGAAGTATTATGATCAAGGGAAAAGGTAATATAATACAGGGAACAGGGGCATAAAATTAACATTTATTAAATTCTTAGGGCTATCCTATCAAAGTGCCCAAACTGAATGGCTTAAAACAACAGAAATGTATTCTTTCAAAGATCTGGGGTTAGAGGTCACAAAACAAGGTGTTAGTGGAGCCATGCCCCCTGCAAAGCCTCTAGAGCAGTGATCCCCAATCTTTTTGGCACCAGGGACGGTTTTAAGGAGGATAATTTTTCCATGAAAGGAGGGTGGTGGGAGGGTGGTGGGGGATTGTTTCAAGATGAAACTGTTCCATCTCAGATCATCAGGCATTGATTAGATTCTCATAAGGAGTGCACACCCTAGATCCCTCAAATGCACAGTTCACAATATGGTTCCTGCTCCTGTGAGAGTCTAGTGCTGCTCCTGATCTGAGAGGAGGTGAGCTCGGGCAGTAATGCTCAGGATCTAAATTGGTCTGCAGTCAAGGAGCTGGGGACCCCTGCTCTGGAGGAAGATCCTTTGTTGTCTCTTTCAGCTTCTGGTAACCACAGGTATTCCTTGGTTTATGGCAGTGTGAGTCCGATCTCTGTCTTCATATTGCCTTCTTCTTTTAAAGCTACCAGTCATATTGGATTAACAGCTAACCTAATGACCCCATTTTAAATGGATTTTATCTGCAAAGACCCTATTTCCAAATAAGGTCACATTCATAGGTATAAGGGGGTTAGGACTTCAACATATCTTTTGTGGGGACACAACTTATCCTATAATCCCACCTGAGTGATTCCGACATCATTCAGAGCCACTGAAATTGTTGTTGAGACAATGTGGCCGTGGCCTGCTTGGAGAAAGAACATCCCAAAGGGTGTAGCAGGGCTAGATGGTAATGACCTGTGGGCAGTTCCCCAGCCAGATTCCTTACATGTAGCTGTGTGAAAGGAGTGATGAGGGGTAGAGATGCTTAGCACATCTTTCTGTCTTCCCTGTGTTTCATTCAGAGGTATTTCCTTACTGTGATGGTTAATACTGAGTGTCAACTTGATTGGATTGAAGGATATAAAGTATTGATCCTGGGTGTGTCTGTGAGGGTGTTGCCAGAGGAGATTAACATTTGAGTCAGTGGGCTGGGAAAGGCAGACCCACCTTTAATCCGAGTGGTCACAATATAATCAGTTGTCAGCGCCACTAGAATATAACCAGGCAGAAAAATGTGAGAAGAGACTGGCCTAGCCTCCCAGCCTACCACTTTCTCACTTGTGGATGCTTCCTGCCCTGGAGCATCAGACTCCAAGTTTCTCAGTTTTGGAACTTGGACTGGCTCTCCTTGCTCCTCATCCTGCAGACGGACGATTGTGAGACCTTGTGATTGTGTGAGTTAATACTTAATAAACTCCACTTTATGTGTGTGTGTGTGTGTGTGTGTGTGTGTATATATATAAATATATATCTCTCTTCTCCCTTTATATATTTATATCCCTTATGTATAGATATATATTTCCTTTATATACCTTTTATATATATATATCTATATTCCCTTTATATATATGTATATCCCTTGTGCATATATATCTCCTTTACATATGTATTTTTTATCATTTTTATGTTTGTATTTTATTATCATTTTAAAATTATGGAATTGAGTGGTGAAGAAATGTTTTTTTGAAGTCTAAATGTAGGGGAAATGTCAAGGTTTAAAAGAAGACACGTGTGTGTCTATCAAAATATACATCAACCTTAGAAGATTAAAACAACATGGAACATCTAAATCTTCAAATTGTTAACCAGTGTAATATTTAGCCAGTAACTGTTTAAAGTGTTGCCAAATTGTTTAAAGTGTCGTCTTTCTTCAGTAAAAGAAATGAATTTGCAGGTATTCATACAGTATTTTGGTTTTATCAAATAATTACCCCCAATTTAAAAAAAAACTGACAAGGAAGGCAGTGCTGAAAGAATAAAAACAACAGATGGCTATAGGGTAAAGAGTCTTACATGAAATTGGGAGATTAAAATAATTAAATATATATGTTTTGTATAAATGTATCATACGCCTAAACCATCTATACCCCAGTTATGTGTGTGTGTGTACACACATCATATACTGATAAATTACATAAAGGATAAAATATCATATGATAAGGTATATAAAGTCTCCTTTAATATTATATGATGAATATACTTAAGTATGACATGATAAAGCCTATAAAATATCCTTTAACATTACATGATAAATGTACTTATTTCATGTAATGTCAAAGAATATTTTATAGACTTTATCATATAAAAGTACTTAAGTACATTTAGCATAAAATGTTAAAGGACATAAATCCCATGGAGAGGCAATATATTGTGACCAAAGAGCTTATGCATATTTAAGAGACAAATTAAATGGAAGTCAAATAATGAAATATTTATCAATATCAAAGTCTGTTGTACTTTGCAAAGCTTTCTGATGTGGTCCTTAATACACAGAGAGACAAATGACAACATCAATAAGTAGGTACACAAATCTTATGTATACTGTCAAAATCAAGGTCATGACTTCAGTATGCCTATGTTGTAAAGTGATTACAATTTATTTTGATGTTTTAATTAAACTTTATAGTATCAGAGTAAGAATTTTTTTAAAAAAATTAACAAGACACTTCTTCAAAAATAGAGGTATGTATACGGGGGTGTGAGGAGGGATTTAAAAAGCAAGAAAGAATAATAGCTCATTTTGAAAGGGGAAGTTCTCTAAATAAAATATTATACTTGCAGTAACCATAAAGAAGATTTTCCTGGAGTTATAGGTACACATTTATACTTTCTAAGAGACCAGTGATAAAAATAGCCAACAATAATACTCGACTCTATGGCTGCAGTGAAATACCTCCCAACAAAGTTTACTTTTGCAGAATTTTTACTTATGGTCATAAAGGACAAATGCTTCTTTTTTCCTAGTTGATATGTGTGATCTGTAGAAAATCAGTACAATATACCATATATTCTTAAAGCAATATGGTAATAATTACAAACATTTTAAATTAGTCTATTAAAACTGATTAACTGGTATTACTTTTGTAACTCCTTTTCATTTAAATCATAGACTTTTTTCTGAAAATCTAGATATAATTTTTTAAAGTTGAGTTTATTAGGGGAAGTTGCTAATTAAAGGAATCTTTCAGATGGAGAACCCTTTTGTAAAGCAAGTTTTTTTTTCATTGTAAATATGCATTTTTATTTTAATTTGTTTTACATTTTTCTATTTACTTTTTTTTTTTATAACATGCTTTAAGTTCTGGTGTACATGTGCAGAACGTGCAGGATTACATAGGTATACATGTGCCATGGTGGTTTGCTGCATCCATCACCCCGTCATCTATATTAGGTATTTCTCCTAATGCTATCCCTCCCTGAGCCCCCCACCACCCTGCTATCCCTCCCCTAGCCGCACACCCCTGACAGGCCCCAGTGTGTGATGTTCCCCTCCCTGTGTCCATGTGTTCTCATTGTTCAGTGCCCACTTATGAGTGAGAACATGTGGTGTTTGGTTTTCCATTCTTACGTCAGGTTGCTGAGAAGGATGGTTTCCAGCTTCAGCCATGTCCCTGCAAAGGACATGAACTCATCCTTTTTTATGACTGCATAGTGTTCAATGGTGTATATGTGCCACATTTTCTTTATCCAGTCTATCACTGATGAGATTTGGGTTGATTCCCCAAGTCTTTGCTATTGTGAACAGTGCTGCAATAAGGAAAGAAAATTTTAAAAATCATGCTATTGTAAAGTTATTAGCTAACTCCAGATTCTTATATATGGGTTATTTTAAAAGATATCTACCTTAGAAATAAAGGGAAAAAATGAGATGGAAGCTTACAGAATTAATAGCTTAAAATACAAAAATACAACTAGTAGATATTTGGTTTTTAAATAATTATGTTTTTGTTACCTTAAGTTAAGACTTTACTAGAAGAAATCCAGAATGAAACAAACCTAGAGTGAAACATGAGAAAAAACAAATTTATATTGAATTTCTGAACTAGATGTTTTTCCTTCCTATGCCAGGGATTGCTACTAGTTTCTTTGTAATCATATTTTTATTTTTATTTTTACTGTGATATGATTTTCAGGGAATCTTATTCTAAACTGTTAACAGAAAATTGAAAACATAATTTCTGAATTTTAATTTTTAGAACTTCAATTCAAAGAGAATTTAAGGCTGGGCACAGTGGCTGGTGCCTGTAATCTCAACACTTTGGGAGGCGTAGGCGAGAGGATCACTTGAGGAGTTGGAGACCAGCCTGAGCAACATGAGGAGACCCTGTCTCTACAAAAAAAAAAAAAAAAAAAAAAAAAAAAAAAAAAAAAAAAAACGTGGACATGGGGGGGGAG